>QANZ01040795.1:0-14816 GCA_003254925.1 Chamaecrista fasciculata | reverse complement strand
TATGGTTTATTCCACAGCTGGTACTGTGTGGATTAGCTGAAGCATTTGCATCAGTTGGACAAGTTGAGTTTTACTACAAGCAGTTCCCAGAGAACATGAGAAGCATTGCTGGCTCTCTTTTCTTCTGTGTAATGGCAGGATCAAGCTATTTGAGCACTTTTCTCATTTCAGTTGTTCATAGTGTCACACCTAATACTTCTACTGGGAATTGGATACCCGAGGATCTCAACAAAGGCAGAGTGGATTACTATTATTACTTGATTGCTGCTATAGAACTCCTTAATTTTGGGTACTTCCTTTTGTGTGCCAAGTGGTATAGGTACAAAGAAACTGGCACTAATAATAACCCTGAATTCCAATAAGTGTTAAAACAAACAGAAAATCTGCAAATGTTGTTGTTTAGTTTATGATCAAGTACATTGTTCCTATTGTGATAACTTTCTATTTATGGTCCACATAATGTTTTGGATTGTTGTAATAAGTATTATTATCTTATGATTTTTTTTTAATATAATTTATCAATGATTCAGAGATTTAACTTCCACTAGTTAATTGTTGAAGAGACACATTTCTAATTAGTCAAGGATAGTATCTCTTTGAAGGAGGTGTGTATTTTCATATTTTGAATGTGATTGCAACTGAAAGACACTTTATAAATTAATACACCCCATCATTAGAAGATTCTGTCTTTAGAGGAAAAGGCCGTTGCATGCTTCTATTTGCACAATATCACCTTTTTCAGTGTTATATTGTAAAAAGTAAATATAGAAATTGATCCTTAAAATAAAGATATACAATTAGCAATTTAGTCCCTAGAATTATAGCTTACGCTCTTTAATTCTTGAAAATTATTAAATAAATACATGGTAGTCATTAATTTTTCTTACAAATTAGACCCTAAAAATAAGCTTAAAAATTTAAAATATATTGTCTTTATGACTTTTAAGAACTAAAATACGAGTTGCAAGATTGAATTATTAACTCATATATCTTTTAAGTTGAAATCATATGTTTGCTCTATTATATGTTTGAATTATTAACTCATATAAAAGTGGGAAAGAAAAAAGAACAGATTTTTCTATCCATCACCCTTGCTTGGAAGGTAGAACCACAATAGGTATCATAGGTTGGCACAAAGTAAATGAAGTAGCTATAATATTGTTTTTGTGTGCATTACTGATTGGCCAATGCTTTACGTAGAAAAAGGGGAGGATTAAAATATTCTACTTTTCATTTTTGGATTTATCTAACATGTGTTCTTAGGCCACATGTTTCTTTTAATTGGTTAATAGAACATCTCATATTTTAAAATCTACGAAAATTCATTTAAAAGATAATTTTTAATGTTTGAAAACTCACTTAACCAATCAAAAGAAACTTTAACATGTGCCCTAAGTTAGAAGGACCCTTCTTTTTTTAGTGTTAAAAGTTTAAAACTATTCTGCTTTTCAAAACCATCTCCCGTGAAAGAAGATGAACAAAAAATCAGGCTAATGTGGAAAGAGATAAGTTAAAATCTTTTTTTTTTTGGCCTGAAGATAAGTTAAAATCATTTTTTTTAAGTTGGAATGAAAAAGAAAAATTACTGATAAACTAGAAAACGGACAAGCTTACTTAGTTCAAAGAGTGGGCTGCTAGAGCGATGCTTGAATGCCAAAGTTCCTATAAAAAACTTCACAGGGGTGCCCTGCGAAGAATACTCTGACGCTCAAGTTAGTGTTTGAGTGATAAGAGAGTAAGAGAATTCTTGTGTGTAAAGAGTAGCTAACCTTTAACGGCTGGGTTCAGCTCTATTTGTAGAGCAGAGCGAAGAGTGGTGGCCAGCACGCGGGGCGCACCACGTTGTAGCGCACGATCTCCACCAGCGAAAATGGTGGAGACCAAGAATTCCGAAGTAAGACAATCATGGGTGATTGCGTGTAGCTTAAGAGGGCAGGTGCCACCGGACTGGAGAACGTGGGTCTGACCAATTCCATGGCCCACGATCTCCACCAGCAAGAGTGGTGGAGACCGAGAATTGCAGAGCAAGGCAATTGTGGGTGACTGCATGTCGTGTTGGGGGCGAGCGCCATATCACCAGTTCTGATCCATGGTCGCCCCGAAAAGCACGGAGGGGCATTTGGCTGGTTCAAGTACGCCCCGGAGAGTTCGGAGAGGAAAAAAGGCCTGAAGCTNAGAGAGAGAGAGAGAGAGAGAGAGAGAGAGAGAGAGAGAGAGAGAGAGAGAGAGAGAGAGAGCAAAAAACACTTCTTTTCCCTCAAAAGTCAAAAATATCTCTTACTAAAGATAAATACTTATAAAAAAAATAAAAATTGAAATTTATTATCTTGTAAAGAACTAATTTCTTATACTAACTAGTAACTAATTCTTATTAGTATACTCTTTTTATCTTTTTTTTTCGGTAAAGTAAGGTTTTACTAAATTTGGTCACAAAGACCTACAAAGGTTAGAAAACACCTACATACTCAATTATTGTTTACAAAAAAAAAAAATACTTATGCAACGTATTAGTAACGATTGGATCAACCTTTGTTACTATACTCTTCTATATGTAACAACAAATTAATCCTATTTTTGTGTGAATCACCTGCTCCTGTTTCAACAACTTATAAAATCTTATTTCAGATTTTTTACAGTTGAAAATCATGCAATTCAATAATGTTATAGACAGCTGTAGTTGGTTGCTTAACAATTAGGGTCTCAAGAATCATTCATGTCTTTGTCGTCTACTTAAAACTAATTAACTATGAATTTAGATTGTTTACATTAGAATATTAGATTCACGTAATATTTTCATGACTTAATGAGGAAGCAAGGGGTCTTTAATCCTTGAGTCATTTGACCATTCTACTTAATTATTGATCTTCAAAGAAACAAATCAGTGATAATGATACATTACTAACGTCAGGAAATTACTCCGCTGACCACTAACAGTCTAACATTATTAATTAAGTTCTTAAAACTAGCAAGATTTTAAGTTTAAACATATATATATATATATAATATTAGGGTACGTGGAAGAAAAAAAAAACTTCTTTTTTTATCTTCCTTTCTTAGGCGTGACGAATGTTAGTTGCACAAACATTTAACCCTTTTTTTGTTTGTTTTGGTGGCCAAACTATTTTCACAAAAAATGTACAAAATGCAATATTTCACTCAATAACTCCAATGTTCATGGTGATGTATACTGAAGTCTAATCCAAGATTGTCAAATTCTCTAGTTAACTCATAATTTCGTATGAGTTTATGATTTCACATTTTAAAAACTTGTTAACTAGGTTCACAACTTGAAAATAATCAAATTCATCTCAAATTTAGTCAAACTCGATTGTTAACTTGTAAATTTATACAAATTCACTCGTAAAGTCGTAAACTTGAAAATGATGCACCAACCTCAAAATCGATGAATATGGTTAAAAAGTGTAATTATTTAAATGACTAAGTTTGCCAATTAAATAATTTCAAATAAGTAGTACAATTTATCCTTAGTCACAACTTATATTTCAATTAGTTGAACTCTTCCGAATTTTCAATTCAAGTTTACTGCTTATCCCTTTTTTTTTTTAAGTTTATTTTTGACAATCTTAATCTCATCCGTACCCGTTATGATTTATGAATAAACATTACCAAATTAAGGTCTCATTCAAGTCATCGAGGTCGAGATTCACAACTAGGGGATCTACACAAATTTATTACAAACTTGATATATGATATATCCCAATTTTTCTCTTTCAAACTTGCCAGTGCTTCATCAAATTTCAAATGGGAAAAAGATTGTGAGGGGAATAGAAGTCTGGCTATGAAGCATAGAACAAGAACATGAATGCCTATCCTTTTTCTGGGCACTATTGAATTGTGTAGATTAAGAGGTACACTAGTAACAGGAAATGAAGCTACATATAAAAGACTTAACAAAAGCACTCCTTTAAGTGCTCAAAACAGAAAGCGAAATAATAAGAATTATTAAGGCAACTCACAGTGTAATCATTCCATTCCTATTCCTCTTGGCACCAAATTAGAATGTGCCTCCTCCTCCTTTACAGTAATAATATCAGTATGCAAATGGATAAGCATTAGCACCTCACACTGTGTATGCTTGCTGAATTGTTTCAATGTCAAGCCCCTTCAATCTCACAACTGATTCTACGTGACCTTTTAGTGTATGCAGCTCTCTCAACCTGCATGAGATTATCAGAGAACTAATTAATACTTAATTCTGCATTTAAATGTAAAATATTTGAAAACCTCATGAAAGGTATGAAGAGTATCTCCGCTAATCCAAAGTATCACAATCAATACCCATTTCTGGACCAGAGAAATTGTCAAATACCCGTACCCAGACCTAGACTCGGAAAATTTTTAATAAATAATTTGTTTATTAATATAAAACTTATTTTCATCAAATTTTTAACAATAAAGTTTGAAAATATTATAATTTTATATATAAAAAATATATTCACTATTACAAGTCAGATTCCTCCTTAGTTGACACTGGAATCAAACCTGAATCCGAACCCATAAAGTAAAATTTCACGGTACCGACTTCAAGGTTTCATTGAGTACCAGTGAGTCCTTGAAGGCAAAGGCCACATAATTGGCCAGTAATTCCTCATCAAACAATGACAATTACTCTGAAATTGTCACCTACCTTGCGATTTCAGCTCTCCTTTTAGCTTCTTCAGCCATTTGACTGAGTTCATTGAAATGTGTGCGCTCAGTGAACATCTTGGTGTCAGGTGCTTGTAACCCATGCAGTGTTCTTTGTGCATGAGCCCACTGAAGTTCCCTTTGTTCTTTGCCAAAGTCCTTTTGCCTTGTGAATGCAATCTACATGGAAATGAAATCCATGAGGAAAGAATCCAAAATTGATAAGATAACTCAACAAACACTCTACTTGGTACTTACCCTTTGTTCAGTGACAAGATCCCAAGCCCTTCCACTCAGAGCATAGCGAATAAAGAACTTAATGAAATCAAGTGGGATATAGAATATTATGTTGTATAACCATATTACACCAGCCCAACCCCAACCTATTCCTTCAATTGCAGCAAAGCTCCAGTTTGCATATACTGCAATCAAAGTGGCAATCTGCAAACAAAAAATTCAGCATTGTTGTTATCCTTGATGCAATAAAGAGAGAAGGGTGACATAAGAAATGGGCATTTAGCTTACCAACTGAGCAACCAAAAAAGCAACCACCAGCAATATACCAGGACGCTCAACATAGGACCAACCTCGAGACCGGGTCACAAATATAAGGGCCTGGCTAATTGTGCTCACTTGAAGATATATTGCTGATGCTAGTTTCCGGAAGTCATCATGAGCAGTTTTTTCAAGACTTGAGACCCCAAATACTCTCTGACAAACAAGCAGAACAATAAATAAGTCAACTAAGTATCTAAAAGAATCATGTAGAACCCATGATGAAAGAAAAATTGATATTGCCACCGAACAGTTATTATGTCCTACAACTGAATAAGCAGAGGAATATATTCATATGATGGGATTGAAATCAAAGAAGGCATACTGGGAAGAAATCAGTTTTGTATGCTGCCCAAAAGAATATGACCGTCATTATTGCCAAGTAACTTCCGAGTACAACGCCAGTAGTAAATATTTCTGAAAGTTTCCAGCTATCTGGCAGAGGAGATGGTTTTACCCGATCTTTTGAGATTGTCATAATAGTACCTAAAATACCATAGTCACAGACCTCATAAGATACCGATAGAAGTCAGAAATTACAATCACATAGAAGCATGCTGCAGGAGACAAGCAGAGGAGGAAAATGACAGAAAAGGAACACAAACCATCATTTAGGATGGCGATAATAAGAACCATAAAAGGTGGGAAGTCAAACTTCCATATGAGAGCCAGCAACATGAAACCGAGCTGTAACCATGTCAAACATGCAGAATTATGTAAGAATATGTGCAGACCAATCTGACCAAAAAAATTATGAACCATGCCAAAGCAAGGTAAACAATAAATAACAGATTGAAAAACAATTAACATACCACGATACGAATTGTAATTGAGACTGCATAAATCTGCATAATAAAGCAAACAAATTAGTCAACTGGTATATGTATAATAAGCATTAAGCACTAATGTTAATGTTAGTGTTAACCCTAAGAGCATTTGGACTTGACAAAACTACTACTTTACAAAAACTTTTTCTGAAAAAAATGAGTTGTAATAAATACTGAGAAGAGATAAAAAAAGTTCAATTGCTCACTGTATAATTTTTCATTCTCTGGAAGATAGCCCGACTGGTCAAAACAGCACTGATAATAACACTAAGACCAGGTTCAGTCAAAACAATGTCAGATGCACTGCGAGCTGCATCAGTTGCATCAGCAACTGCTATACCAATGTCTGCCTTTTTAAGAGCCGGTGCATCATTTACTCCATCACCAGTCATTCCACATATGTGTTTCCTAGCTTGCAATCGTTTCACAATCTCATACTTATGCTCTGGCCAATTACATAAATTTGTTAAAAGGAGAATACTCATCACAAACCAAAAATTAAAAGAAATAATAGATAAACAAACAATCTTCCATCCAATACATGTCAAACTCACAATAGAAAGACAAAGCTCAATTGAAGTAAGAAACATAAAATCATACCAGGAAAAACACCAGCAAATCCATCAGCTTTTTCTATCAACTCGTCAATGGGTAAAGCAGCAATGGATTCATCCTTGTCCTGCCCAAGCAAAGCAGATGAAGGATACATGTTGGTACCCATTCCCAAGCGACGGCCAGTTTCCTTTCCTATAGCTAACTGATCCCCTGATATATATATAAAAAAATAAAAANGGGGGGAGGAAGACAAATAAAATAAAAATAAGAAGGCTTCCGGGTAAAAAGGTCAGAATAGTGAATGGTATTATAGCTATATCGGAATGCGGATCTGTCAGTCACTCAGTGCTAAAACAAAGTTCATTTCCAAAGGATAACACAAATCCCATAAATTATCTCAAGGCACTATGTCAATTAAATTGTGACTTTTTTTTATTTTAGAAGAAACAAAATCCTTCATATCTCTGACCTATAAGTACTACAAGTTTGCAAGGCCATTCACATCATCTGGTTGCCAGAAGAATGGTAATGAAAAATACGATTCAGATGTCTAGACTATGAATAGCATCGGTAGCTTGCTTAGATACAAAAGCTTGTTGAACTCATCAGCCATAGAGAACATTGACTTCAGAACCACAATACAACCAAATTAAAATGTTAAACTATAGTATGAGAAACTCACCTGTAATCATTTTGACATTTACCCCAAGGTTTAGTGCCCTGCGTATCGTTTCAGCACTATCATGCCTAGGTGGATCAAAGAGAGGCATAAGACCAATAAACTGCCATGGGCCTCCAGCACTCTCTTTTCTTCCATCTGGAACTTCCTGTTTAAAATGGAAAAACGTTTTAGTGTAAACATTTCAAACATCTAATAATACATGGGCTATGTAACCTATAAAGGATCTCTTATTTACCACATAGTCAAGCAAGAGAGTATGGAAAAACCAACTACCTGGTATGCAACTGCAAGAGACCGCAAACCACGCTCCGCAAACTTATCTATCACAGCATGAACTCTGCGTTCAATGTCCGATTTGTTGTGCGCAAGATTAAGGATCTAACATTTATTATTATTCAATATCCAAATTGGTCAGAAGAAGGACAGACAAAGTTGCAACCAAAAGATAGCAAGTATTAGTGACTAGTTACCTGCTCTGGTGCCCCTTTGCTTACTCTATGCATTTTACCATCACGGTCAATATAAGTTAATGCTGTCCGCTTATCAGTAGGATTGAAAGGAAGAAAATGTACTTCTTGAATGCCAGCACGTGCCTTTTGTAATAGCAAGTTTGAAAAGAAAATGTCACAAACTTGAACACAGAACAACAAATTGCATAGGTTGCAGTGGTAGGCTTGCAGCTAATAAATATTTTTCATATGGAGAACAGCAGGCAAATAATAAATCGATGACTAACCTCCTTTGGGTCAGCCAGCATCCCAACTATGGCAGTATCTATAGCATCTTGATTTTCAAGTCTCGAGGCTTGAGCTGCCATCAAAACAACAGTATCCGGATCCACTCCTTTTGCGAAAACCTTATTGGTTAAATTAGAAAGAATGTTCAGAACATGTTGATACTACACTGACAGATATAAACTAGCAAGAAACATCTTCCACCACCTTACCTCAATAAGATTTTTGTCAACAGTAAGCTTGTTCAAAGTGAGAGTTCCAGTCTTATCACTGCATAGTACGTCCATGCCTGCCATCTCTTCAATAGCTGTCATCCTCTTTGTGATTGCTCCCTGCAAACAAACAAACATTATTCCAGTACTTATATATATACAACAAAAATACTGAATTGATAATTGCTTAGTAATCTAACTAACCTGCTGGGATAACCTATGAGAACCAATAGCCATGGTCACAGATAGAACAGTGGGCATGGCAATTGGAATTCCCCCAATAAGAAGTACAAGAAGGTTGTCGATTCCAGGACGATATTTTCTGTCTTGTATGGGATACATGACAATAATTTCAATTATCATGCCCACAGCAATTGAACATATGCAGAAGTTCCCAATTGCAGTCAAGACCTGTATGATAGGATACATAAGAATTAAGAACAATGTAACTCTGAAACGTGAAATAGGCATTCAGAATGGGGGAAAAAAAAGTGACTGCACTCATGTTACCTTCTGGAAGTGACCCACTTGATTAGTAGTATCTACAAGGTGAGCAGCTTTTCCAAAGAAGGTATGAACGCCAGTGGCAATGACCACAGCTTCAATTTCTCCTTGTTTGCATGTAGAACCAGAATATACACCATCACCGGGGCCTTTTGTAACTGGCAGGGACTCACCTGTAAGAGCAGACTGAAAAGCACAAAGCATAGAAAGAAAGTTAGAAAGCAGGCTGTAATTAACCTATTAGGTATTTAAAGGAGAAAACAGGGGGAAAAAAAAAAGGTAGAATATATGCAAAACAAAAAAATTAGAGAACCTACCTGATCAATTTTCAATGGATCACCTTCAAGTAGACGTGCATCAGCTGGTACAATATCTCCAAGTTTAATACTGACTATGTCACCAGGAACCAGATTCGCTGCATCTTGTTCATTCCACCTACCATCTCTAAGAACCTTTTCAAGGTATACACAAGATAATTAGCTAAAGGTTAAGTTTTACAAAAGACCACCGACAGTATTAACTAATGAACCATTCCTATGAAATGAGCTAGTGGTTAAGTTTTACACCTTTGCTTTCGGGGCCAGACGAGCCATAAGGGCGGCTGCAGCATTACCAGCATTGTTCTCCTCGATGAAACTAATAGTTGAATTGATGACAAGCAGCGTGATGATACCCACAAAGTCTTGCCAGTCAGGTGGTTTACCCTGCAAAAAAAAAAAATTGCAAGGAAGATTCAATTATTCAAAAATCATCACATCAAAGCAGATAATAACTCTTAAAGATAAGTAGTAATAAACTCACCCCTCCGTTGGCAAGCGCAATTGCCATAATGGCAGCAGCCTCCATAACCCAAGACAGAGGGTTCCACATAAATCCCAAGAACTTCAAAAATTTGCTCTCCTGAAAAAACACACGGAAGACAATTTAGCTCAACAAACACAAACGCAACTTCATACAATGAGATAATTTGAAGAAAACCTTTTTCTCTTCAAGCTTGTTGTGTCCAAAAATGACCAGCCTCTCCTCAGCAGCATCAGAGGTGAGACCTTCTCTGCTACATCTGAGATTCTCAAACACCTCCTCAATGGGAATATTCTCCTGCATTAAAAACAACCAAAAAGCTCAAAACACAGACCAAGGACCCAAAAAGCAACCACCAAAAGCTTCAAAGACATTCAGATCTGTTTACCAAATCCACAGCTTCCTTCAAAACAGCCTCCAGAACTTCCGGCTTGTCCCCCATCTCCTCTTACTCTCTCACTCCCTCTCTCTACAAAACCATCAAGAAATCAGGATACGCTTGAGAGGTGGTAGGAGTAAATACTAAATAGAGCATACAATGAGAAAGACTATGTATAGATTGAATGAGTTTATGCTTCGATTTCTCACCCCAGATTTCGAGACCGAGAAGACAACGACGAGTAAAACCCAAGAAGAAGAAGAAGAAGAGAAGCAAATCTGCAGAGAGAAGCGAAACAGAAAACGCTACGAATTGCAGTATGAAGAAACAGAGCAGAAAGAGAGAGAAGTAAGTAACAGTCTCTCAAACTCTTGGACTCCTTTTATTAATCATTATTAATTATTAATTTTTCTTAATTATAAGAGTTTTGTTAATTAATTTTTCTTTAGTAGTCCATTTTCCTAATGGTAATACCAGCGCACCAGTTTTTTTTTTTTTCCTTTTCCTTATTTTGCCAGATTTATTTTGTCAACTTAATTGTTACCGTTTTTCTTGAGAAATCAACCAAAGCAATTAATTCTCCACGCAAAAAATCTCCTATTAGATTTATAAAAGTACATAACACGACAAGGCATATATATATATATAAATAATTACAAATTTATAAATTTTGATGAAAATTTTAAAAATTATAATATATCTCATGATATTATTTTTTATTGTTTATCATGATAAAGTACAAAAAATTAATTTCATATTCTTGAATTTATAAATATGTGTTGTGTGGATATCGTATGAGTGTCGAACACAATACGACGATACGCTACCAAAATGAAATGTTCATGCCTTAGCTTGTTAGTTAATACTTTCTATTTAATCACTTTAGAGAGAATTCTAATTTCTAATAAATACCTTCAAATTTTTTTAAAAAAATAAATAAATATAATTTAACAGAAATATTCAATAATATAGTAATATTATAGTCTATAGAAAATATTCGAAATTCTATCCTAATTAGTTCATACTTCATAATTGACTTACTTGACCAAAGAGTTTTCTCTCCATAAAAATTTTGTATTATTGTAATTTGTAAGTGTTTGTGGGGGGTAATAATGTCATTATATCATCATTTGTAGTTTTCATAGTGTGCTTTCCGGGCTGGATTTCGGACCATTAGCCGCGCACGCACATGCATCTTCTTCTCTAACATATGCATAGAATATTTTTATTTATATATAATTTAAATTAACGTAACTTTCATAAAAAAAGAAATTAAACTAACGTAACAAAAGTATCTTTTTGACAGAATTTGAATACAATATTTTTTTTAGTGAGATTAATGAGTAATTTCTTGATTAGTATCGTATCTTTTTTTCCTTTTCAATTAGAAAAGTATATTTGCATTTCCTATATTCGTTCAACTTCAAAATCACGTTACTCGCTCTTTGAGGAGGCCATTGTTATGGAAATAATATGATATAGCTTTTGTTTTTTAGAAATTAAATATAGGATCATATGTCTAAACTAGAAATTAAATATTAAATATAGGATCATATAATCAAGTTTAGTTGATCTAGTATTAGCTAACTAGGTTGCTTAAGCAAGCAAGTGTTGGGGTTCGATTCCCGCCTTGTGTATGTAACAACCAATTGACTAGCGACAAACCCTTAAATGGAGCTCAGATCCGCGGAGGATTAGTCCTTAGCCCATCGGGCTAAGAGATACCTTAACCAACAGAAAATATATATATATATATATATAGAATCATATGAATAATGGTATTGAAGTTATATTTTAATCTCACTGTAAACTTACTATAAAATGCTAAATTAGAAATTAAAATATTCTTTTAAATTGAAAATTTTAATACCCTTATTCCAAAAGTCAAGAAAAAATGGGTTTTTTTCACAAATAAATAACTGATTTTAAATTTTTTAAATTTTAAATTATTTTATACACAATAATTAAATTTTATAAAGTTTTCTGCATTTTAGTTTTTTATTATAGTTTTATATTATTTAGGGTAAATTACAAAATAGGGTCCTGTGGTTTGGCCCTGTTTCAGATATGGTACATGTGGTTTAAAAAGTTTCAAATTGGGGCCTGAGGTTAACTCCGTTTGCAAAATAGGGTCTAGGTGGTTTTGACCGTCAAAAAACTAACGGTGCACATGATAATTTGCCTAACAATCTCAGGGTCTTTAGTTAAAATACTATTTTAAGACCCTAACTATTAATTTTTTTGCGTTTGAATCCCTATTTCTTACAATTTCATCCTAAGGACTAGAAAGTTATTAAAAAAAAGTTTAATAAAACTAAATCCCTAATTCCCAATTTCAGATTTTAGTGTATTCAGTTCGCATCTTCACGGCTCACACGACGTTCTCTTCTCCCGTTGCCCTAGACGCGGCTCCTCTCCAGTTTTGCAGTCGCGGTGTCCATCGGTCGTCGTTGTCTCCGTTGGTGGTCGCACACGATGACTCTGTTTCTCACTTCTTGATCTCTATTTCCCTTCAATCAAAATCAGAAACATGAAGCCTCTGATTCTCACTTCCACTTCCGCTGTTTTTTGAATCTGTTTCCCTTCAATGCAAGTCATAAACATGAAGGAGAAAGAGAAAGAAATTCATATTCAAGATTTCATGCCACTTCTCACCCGGAGTTTAGATTTTGTGACAAACAACCAAAGGGAAGATCAATGATGAAGGAAAAGTTGAAGAAGTGAAAAACGGTAGAAAAGAAACTCAAGGTTAAATTTTGTAGTTTTTACCTTTTGGATTTGAAATTTAAAGATGAAGTGAAGATTGAAGACCAAGAATGATGATGTTGTACGTCTGTGGTGTGTAGCTATGAAATTTTGTAGATTTTAGAAATTTCTTCTCTCTTGAGAATGTGTGAATATGAAATGGACATCATGGGTGCATAAATATTCATTTGTGAACCGATTTTTTGAAGGGAAATTATTAATAAAAGGAAGAGACACCAAATAAGTTAATTATTTGAAGTTTGAGCCATCATGTCTTTCTATCATAGTTGTTCATCATAGGATGTGAGGGTGTTGAATTTGGGGATTTTTTGTGGGTTTGTTTTGGTGGGGTTGAATTAATCAATTGCTGCTAATTAGCAAAGGAACATTTGGAATTGGGAGATGAAATCTTTTTAAGTTTGGAAGATGATGTTTAGGGTTTGAGATTTTAGGGTTTGGGGTTTAGGGTTTTTAGTATTTTTAAGGACTAAATTGGAATGTTTGGAAGAATTTTGGGACACTTTACAATTTTATTTTGAGGATTTGGGACTAAAAATGAATGAAAATGATGAAAAGAGGGGGAATTGAGAATAATGGGATAAGAATGGGTGAGAGACCTAATTGCTCAAATTAGATTTTTTAGGGTTTAAGGTTTTAGGGTTTAGAATTTTAGAGTTTAGGGTTTAGGGTTTATAGTTTTAAGGTTTATAGTTTAGGTTTTAGGGTTTTTAATACTTTTAAGGACTAAATTGAAATGTTTAGAAGAGTTTTGAGACACTTTACAATTTTATTTTGAGGATTTGGGACTAAAATGAATGAAGATGATAAAGATCATAAACTTTTTTTAATAACTTTCTAGTCCTTAGGATGAAATTGTAAGAAATAGGGATTCAAACGCAAAAAAATTAATAGTTAGGGTCTTAAAATAGTATTTTAACTAAAGACCCTGAGATTGTTAGGCAAATTATCACGTGCACCGTTAGTTTTTTGACGGTCAAAACCACCTAGACCCTATTTTGCAAACGGAGTTAACCTCAGGCCCCAATTTGAAACTTTTCAAACCACATGTACCCTATCTGAAACAGGGCCAAACCACAGGACCCTATTTTGTAATTTACCCTATTATTTATGCCTATCTCATCCAACATGTGACATGCCCCATCGGTCCATTATTATTCCATTCTCTTCAGTTTTTTTAAGCCAGAGAGCTTTATTTTGTGCCCAAAAAGATAAAGGATTGAATCAAAGAAAACACTACAATCCCAACAACTATTTATACCACCATGATTGACCATATATACTAAAGGGTAAATTATAAATATAGTTTCTATGTTTTAGCTTATTTACAAGATGATATTTTATGGTTCAATTTTTTTTAAAATTTAGGCATGTGGTTTGCATCGTTAATACATTGAAGCTCTACCGAAAAAAAATAACTGCAAATGACAGGTGAAAATTTCATTTTAGTTTATAATTAAAGACCAAAGTGGGACATAGTGCAAATATTTAAGATCAAAATGAGATTTTTACCTACTATCTACAATTGATTTTTTACAACAAAACCCCTAACAAATATTGCAAATCACATGCCTCAATTTAAAAATTTATGAACTACAAAGTGTTATTATATAAATAGACTAAATCACAAAGACTATTTTTTATAATTTATCCTAAATCAAAACTAAACAATACTCAACCTCTTTTATAAAAGAACCAACAATAATGATCATTAAAATGTTGACCAAAAAATATTATCATTAAAATTGAATGTGAAAGAGTGACCGAATAAGAAGAATGACCTAAACCAAACAATACTCAACACAAATTTGTATAGGAGGAAACGAGTACTCCACATGACTTTCTAAACAAAAGTAAAAATTGGAAAAAGAAAAATTTGAGCTCATGAGAAACCATCGTTGATTTCTTTTAAAAGAAAAATTGTTTGTACTGTTGTCAAATTTCCAAAACCAATAAAGAAGATAATCTTTCACTACAAGAGGAGAATAATGATGTGAAGAGTAATTTGACTCATCCCGGATGAGAGAGTAATTTCTAAGAAAGTTCAATTATTATTCATTTAGGCTAAGCATTTTTTTTTGGTTAAACAGACTGAGCATACTAGCATAGTTATCTTAGCTATAGAAATGAGCAAATAAATTTTATTTTCTAAATAAA
>QANZ01040794.1:8887-24685 GCA_003254925.1 Chamaecrista fasciculata | reverse complement strand
AAAAATTAGAGGTTTTTGATTAATTAAATTCCAAAGATAATTAAGGGGATTAGGCGCATGGATGGTGGGTCCAATTGGGAGATTTGATCTCTCAATTTGATTCTCCAAGATTGCATTTTGAATTTAAATATAATATTAAGGTAATATTATAATTATAAATTCAAGGCCTAAAATAATTATATTATCAGAATATCTTTATTTTAGGAATTTTAAAATCACCAAAACTCTTCCCTATTTATAGGGGGCAAGTCGACTTGCCTCAGAGACACATAAGTGAAACCCTAGTTTGATTTTCCTCCTAAGAGTTAGAGAGAGAAAATAATCCTTTGCACACACACATAGAGAAAGTCGACTTTCTCTAAGAGTTAGGGATTTTCGACTTTACTCTTAAAATTAGGGTTTTGAGAGAAGAATAGGCAAGAAGGAGTTCTTGTGGGGGGATTCTTCTTAGCGCCACCTCCAAGTCTGAATTATCAAGAAGGAGTTCTAGAAAATTCAAAGGTCTGTAGATTGGTCCCGGAAATTCTTTTGAGAAAAGAATTTGGAGGCTAGCACCTCGGTGATCAAAGAAACTGTTCGTGTGGATTACTGGCAGAGGGAGAACTCTTGGAGTGGATTCGTGGAACTCGCCCCGTACAACTATCAGTTTGAAACTCTGAGGTATAACACTAACCAAAAGTTTTAAATTCTACTAGCGGATCCGTTCAGGAATCATAGGACCTAGGCGTTTTTTTTTAATTTTAATTTTTGCTTCCGCTGCCTTAGGCGCCTAGGATTCCCAACACATGGTGGTAAAGACAAAAGAAGGCGGAAAGCACACTGAAGATTTGAAGGAGATCTTCGACCAACTACGAAAGTACCAGATGAAGCTGAACCCCTCAAAGTGCGCCTTCGGCGTCAACGGGGGAAAATTCCTCGGATTCATGCTCACCAACAGAGGAATCGAAGCAAACCCAGACCAGTGCAAGGCTATCCTGGAGATGCATTCTCCTAGGTCAGTTAAGGAGGTCCAACGCCTCAACGGAAGGCTAGCGGCACTCCATAGGTTCCTGTCGAGGTAGAGGGCGCCCACCGCCACCCCAATAATAAAGCTTTGGAGCTATTTTCTTTAGACAAAGCCTTGTCGGCTTCTTTTATTTATGTTTTTAAAATTCCAGTTTTTAGGACCACTCATGTCTGGTCTTTTTCCATTTTAAGCACGCCGTTTAATTTCTATGTAAGCCGTCTTTTCGACGCACCATCTTATCAATAAAACGAGCATTACTCATTAACGGTCTCCTTTACGTTCAGGTCAGCTGACAAATGCTTGCCTTTCTTTCAAACACTAAAAGCAAACAAACGATTCGAATGGACCAAGGAATGCGAGGAAGCCTTCCAAAGGCTGAAAGCGTATCTGGCGTCACCGCCAATTCTGGTAATCCCAGTCAAGGATAAGCCAATCTACGTCTACTTGGCGTCCACGGACGACGCCATTAGTTCGGCCTTGGTGCTCGAAGATGGGGAAGAGCAGAAACCCATCTACTTCACAAGCAAAACACTCACAGGAGCCGAAAAAAGGTATCATCGCCTAGAGAAGCTAACTTTTTCATTGCTTCACTCAACTAGGAAGCTGAGACACTACTACCAGCAATACCAAATAATCGTCAGAACGGATAGACCCCTCAAGCAAATGATCGAACAACCGGATATTGCTGGAAGGATGTCAATATGGTCCGTGGAAATCTCAGAATACGGGATCGCGTATGAGCCAAGAAGGGCCATTAAGGGGCAAGCATTAGCAGACTTCATAGCAGAAATGACTGGACCAGAAAACGCCCAAAATTGGACTTGGAGCATACATATCGATGGCGCCGCGTCAAACTCCCAACGCGGAGCAGGAGTGGTAATGCGAGCCCCAGACGGCTCCATCATCGAACAGTCTATTGAAATCGAGTGCCCCATTACCAACAATCAGGCGGAGTATGAGGCGTTGATCGCTGCCTTGAAATTGGCAGCCAACATAGGCGCCAAGAGATTGGAAATCTTCGCAGTTTCCCAATTGGTGGTACAACAGATGAACGGGGAATATGAAACCAAAGACTCAACCATGGTCCAGTACGCCGAAAAGGCAAAAAAGATCATGGAAGGATCAGGCATAGACGCCACTTTCAAACATATCCCACGAAGCGAGAACGCCCGAGCCGACGAGCTCGCCAAGTTGGCATCTAAGCCAAACAAAGGAGGAAGGAATTCCATCATCAAAACGACCCTCAGGGAGCCCTCGATATTGGAACAGGACATTCTTCCTACGGAAGAAGTCGTCGATTGGAGGACGCCAATATTCAACTATCTGGAAAAAGGCTCCCTTCCCTCAGACAAAAACGAGGCAAGAAAAGTCGCAAGGAGATCTGGCAGGTACTTTGTCAGACAAGGAGCGTTATATAGGAAAAACTTCAGTCACCCGGGGGCCAAGTGTATAGCAGGAAACGAAGTCACCAGGGTGTTGACTGAAGTCCATGAAGGCCTATGTGCAAGTCACCAAGGCTCAATGGCTATGAGAAGAAAGATCCAAAGGGCAGGCTATTATTGGCCTACGCTACTACAAGACGCAGAAGGCGTTGTGCGCTCATGCGAGAAATGTCAAAAGTATGCCAACATGGTCCATACTCACGCATCCCCCATGAACGCCATCACCTCACCTTGGCCGTTTGATTTATGGGGAATCGACATTGCAGGACCATTCCCAACAGCGGCCTATCAGAAAAAATTTCTCATAGTCGCCGTTGACTACTTTACGAAATGGGTAGAAGCCAAAGCAGTGGCGTCCATAACCTTGGAAGCCATGGAGAAGTTCCTATGGCAGAACGTCATTACCAGGTTTGGACTCCCCAACACTCTCATATCTGACAATGGCGCCCAATTCACAAGTAGAAAATTCCAAGACTTCTGCAAAGCTTGGAAAATTCATCATAAGACCACCTCGGTAGAGCATCCAGCCACAAATGGCCAAGTTGAATTAGCCAACAGAATCATCATCCAAGGAATCAAGAGAAGACTGGAGTCAGCTAAGGGAAGCTGGGTTGATGAGCTCCCCTCAGTCCTATGGTCATACAGAACCACGGAACAAACAGCTACAAGGGAAACACCTTTCGCCTTAGCATATGGACATGAAGCAGTCATACCTGCCGAAGTGAACGTCCCGACTGAGAGGATAACCAATTATCCAAACACCAATGACGCCAACTCCAGGCTCCAGGCCTTAGACAGCTTGGAGGAAACAAGAGAAGTTGCAGCCATCAGACAAGCTGCCTACAATCAAATGGTCAAAAGATACCATGACTCAAAAGTAAAACCCAGAACTCTCAAAGTGGGAGATCTGGTGCTCAGGACGGTGGAAAATAACAGAAAGGATCCTAGACACGGCAAACTCGGACCGAACTGGGAAGGCCCCTACAGAGTCGTAGAAGTCCTACCCGGGAACGCCTTCCGACTGGAAATGCCCGAAGGCAAATCACTCCCAAACGCCTGGAACATGGCAAAGCTCAAATTCTATTTTCCATAAGTGGATAAATTTCACTCTAAGTTATAGCACTGTTAAATAAGGCCATTAGCGCCAATTGTACTCTGCTTTCATAATCAATGAATTATTTCTTCTTTCTTCTCCATTCCAACAAATAAATAAAGATGGCGCTGCTTGAGGGGACGCCCTCGGAACAGCAGCGAAAAGGCCCTCGAAGGAGCCTTGTGAGTATGGCACTCACTACCATGCGGACCGACCCTCCCTTGGATGACTAGTCAAAACTCAGCGTATGATACGCGAAAAACGCTCGAAGCGTGCCCATCACGAGGCAGCACCATAAGGTGCAAAACAACATATCGATCGAATCGAAAAACACGCAAGTTAAAAACACATCATAGAACGAGAACGCTCAAAGCAAAAGAAATCAGGCATAAAAATAACATGTTAAGGGCATCAATGCCCAACCATTCAGAAAGTGGCACAACAGGCCAATATCAATTACAATTCAAAACGGCGTCGACGCCGTAATCCGATCAAAAACTAACAAATATGTAAATAGGCACGCAGGCCCAAGAAAGAACCCAAAAGGCACGCAGGCCTAGGAAGCAGCAGGAGGATCCTCGGTCGTAGTTGCGCTTTGAGCCCCCTCGGCGTTCCCATCCGCTTGGTTGGCAACAACGCCGCTTGCACCAGCACCCGCATCCGACGAAGGCGCCGCATCAGTAGGGGCCAACTCCCCTGAAAGGGGAACCTCCATGTTAGGAAACCATGGGAAGTCCTCGTCGCCCTGGGACTCATAGCCGTCCAAATCGAAATTGTCCGGCATACAAGGCATCCTTACCATGGGATCACTACGGTACGGATCCCGGAGAAGCCTCCCTTCTACAACCTTGTTGGGACATATCCAATCAGTATTGAGGTTCGGGTTGCGCAGTCGCAACTGCGCAATGGCGTTCTTGAACCCAATATAATTGTAGCGCGATCCCCGCCACTTTACCTGCCGCACCGCCAAAGAACACAGGGCTTTAAACTTCTCCTTTTCCTGCCGGAGCGCTTCGTCCAAGGACGCCAACTTTGCCTCCAGCTGGGCGTTCAGGTCATTGACCTCTTTCAACCGATTCCCCCTTCGGTCATAATCACCCTGGAGAGACTCTTGGGACGCCTTCATCACGTTGAGCTCGTCCTTCAGCTCAATCAACCCCTGACGCGTCCTCTTGGCGTCCTCACGTGCAGCGTCTCTCTCCAACAGAAGATCTTTCCGTGAAACGCTGCTAGCAAGCAATCGCATTCCCGTGGCCAGAAGAAACCTAGCCGCCTCCTCAGAAGGATCCTGAGTGTTTTCTGTCGAGGCCCGGGCCAGGTCATCTCGTTTCACTAAGCCCTCTTCAGATAGAGACTTCGAGAGAAACTCCAGGGCGTTAAAGCCAACCTCTTCTGGAGCCGCCGGGATCTGAGGGACTTCCACCGTGGGCCGCTGGCGTTTCAGCGGAGGCTCCCCATCCTTGGTTGTAACAGTGCTTTCCTTCCCCTTGGAGGATTGAGGCGAAGGCCGCGGAGCCGCTGCCGGCTCCCGGATAACAACGCCCCCAGGTTTCCTCGTGGCAACAACAGCAATGGCGACGGCGAAGGGTATCTTCTTGGGAGCAGCCTTGGGAGCAGCCACCGCCTTCCCCTTACCCTTGTCAGCCTGACCACGCCGACTCCCAATAACATCAGCAGCATTGACGTCGAGCACTGAAACAAAACAAAGCAAATGTTAGAACATGTTGAGTACATGAGTATAAAAGGAACTTATAGCAAAGGTAATAGCAACACACAACGCTTAGGGTCAAGAGGGTCTGTGGTGATCAACCGCAGCGCCCCCAAGCGCTCATCCACGGTCAGGTCCCTCCAGTTACATTCAAATGGACCCAGGCGTGGCCTCCTCCAAGACAACGGAAACATGGCGCGCTCGTCTGAAGAGCGAACCCAAAAAGGGCGCCTAGACCCAGACCCCTCGATAAAGAAATACTTATACTGCCACGCCTTCGGATTGCTGACAGCATGATCAAGAATCAGGGGACGCCCAGGGCGCCGATAGTAGGAAATAAACATGTTATCCACCCATCGTGGATAGAAAAAGAAGAAAAATAGCCGCGCAGTAGCACAGACACCATCTCTCTGGCATTTGGCGATGAAGCCGAGAAGAATACGCCAACCATTGGCGCTCAATTGAATGGGGGCGATGTTCATGATCGCCAACAGATCCAAAATTGCCGGGTGAAAGGGCATCTCAATATCGCAACTCTGAAGGACATGTTCGCAAATCAGGAACCCCCTACCATCAGTATATAGCATACTGGGACCATTCGGCAAATGACCAAGTGTCGCAATACGGCACCCCGAAGACCGCCGACGAGGCGAATCAGCTATCAGCTCCTTATTAAGCTCTCGAAGAAGCTCATCATCATGAAGCCAGCACTAGAACTCTTTGATGGTGTCATTAGTTTTCTCCAAACATGGAAGTTGCACTTTCTCGTCAAGATTCTGGCGACGCCAGTCGACGACGGGACGCGCGTTCCTCATCACTTCAGCCCTATCAGGACCACAAGGCATGGTCTCGACAGCGCCCTTGACCCAAGGAACTTTAGCAAGACCCTTATTGGAGGCAAGAAACCAGTCGGGATAAGCCAAGAAATTAACCTCCTCTCCGCAAATGGTCTGCTGGGGATTACCATCTCCTATGGACGCCCACACAGGGACCGTAGCCTGGGACATTGAGCGTTCCTCGCCCGCCGACGCCTCGTCCGCAGACAGCATCTCACGAATTTCTGTCGACGTTGAGGAGGAGGAATTCGTGGCGTCACCGCCAACCCGAACCGAAGGAGAATCAACCCTTGTCGGCGCTGACGGCTCGAGCGCTGACGACCCAGGAACCATCTTGTTTCCAGCAGCTGTGGAAACAGGACCAGTTCAGTACACTTCTCGGAGAATGTGCCTCCACCCATCAAATCAAAAAAAAAAAAGGGGGGGGGGGAAAACCCATTGCATATTACGATTGACGACCAAACCACAACCAAAGCAAAAATGGAAAAACAAGACCAAACCAGGCCAAGACAGAACGGCAAAATCAAACGAGAGGCAACAGAGGTTTTGGAAAGGAGAAAAACTTACATTTGTTGAAATCCATGAATAATGGCAGATTTGCAGAAAACCCACGAAGCAAAGGCTGAAGAACTCGACGAACACTGCAAAGAACACCAAATGCACAGTGGGTTAATTTGAGCGAATATCGAAAACACTCAGAGAAATGGCGAAAAAATGACGGGAAATTACTTACCAAACGAAAGCTTCACTTGATTATCAAAGAAACCACCAGAAGCAGCGAAGCAGAGGAGAACGAAGGAAGCAGCAAAAGCTCGAAATGCAGAGGAAGAGAGGCAACGCAGGAGAAATGCGAAAGAGAAAAGTTTGAAAAAACACAAAATGACCAAGTGAGGGGGGGAAAGAGAGGAAATGGCGGTTTTCTCCAACTTTTCACGAAAATCGAAGCGCTGAAAGAGAGGAAATGGCGGTTTTCTCCAACTTTTCACGAAAACCGAAGCGCTGCATTAAATGCGCCCCCTCGGTTCACGATTTCGCCATCATGATGGAGGAGAAGCGAATCGCGTGTTAACACGTGGCCACGATATCCCTGACACAAAGATTTGAAGCGACGATGTACATCAGCTAGGAATACGAAAGGACAAGGTTATAGGGCGTTGATGACAATCAACGCCCCATGGAGTGGCTTTGGCACGGAAAACGCCCCATCAGCTGCAGCGCAAAATTTGGCGCTGATACCCATAACCCCCAACAATCGCGGAAAGAACAATTTCCATTCTAAAGGAGCGCCAACGACGTCAACGCTCGTAGGGATGATAAAGGTGACAACGACCTTGGAGGGGACTCCACTGATGGGGACAGAGCTTCACTCCTTTTGTTGGGACTAGTAATAATAGGCCTAATAAATTGGAGGCTCTAAGGACCCGGACTAACGGCGGTCAAGGCCCATTTAGGGGGATTACCTGATCAAGGACGCCAAATGGGCCTATACCAGCCAAGAACGCCATAATCAGTCCAACAGCCTTAAGGTCAAAAGACATGGATCATTGGCGCCTAAAGACCGGTAAGGGAATCATCCGTCATGGGCGCCGAATAATTACACGTCAGGTAAGAGCGCCAACATCTAGGCGTCAACAAAGAAGACGTACAAGGGAACGTCTCCACATCAATTAGGAGTTGAAGAAGTTAGGGGACACACGTCTCTCTCATTACATACGCCTCTAGCACAATCTTAACCGCCGAATCAGTTAAGATCACGATCAGTTAAGGTTTCCCTAAACACCTGCGCCAGGTCAGCAGAATTGGTTAGGATCACAATCAGATATGGAGCCAAATCTGGAACCTGTCAGATTATCCTCAACCAGTATAAAAGGGAAGCCCAAAACACTGGAAAAAGGTACGCACTATTGCCATTTACGCACTATTGCCATTTACGCACATTGTTGCTCTCAAACTCTTTACTGACTTAAGCATCGGAGGTGAATCGCAGGGCCATCCCTGTGCATTCATTGACTTGCAGGCGACTTTTGACCCAGAGTTGCTTCATCGAACCAGGTAATGCCCTCCGGCCAAAACCAGGTTCATCAGACGCATTCTCTGTCTTTGACCCATTCTTGCTTCCTCATTTGGCCACTCTGAAGAAAAATTTTTGTTCGTCTTCGCCACAACGGACGCTCTTCTCATGCGATTCACCTAAAAGTTCCAGAGTTCCGATCATCTTTGTCTTCGATTTCGGCCACTATCGTTGCATCTGTTTGCCGGGTAAGCTTCTGTCTCACTTCTCCTTTCGTTCATATTTGTGTGTCATCGCGAAAATCGTCGTCAGCCACACTAAGCGTCATCGTCAAGATTTTTTTAAGATTTCTGAGTTGAATCAATCAAGTTCCTTTCCGATTCAGATTCCGATCTGTTCACCGATTCCGATTCCGTCCAAATCCGTTTGTGTGATTAATTGCTGAATTTGTTCCTGAACTTGTGAATGGTGATGTTGCTGAATGTTTGTTAATTCCATTTTGTTGTTGTGATTTTTGTTTTTTGAATTTGTGAATGGTGATGTTGTTGAATTTGTGAATGGCGATTTTTGCTGAATAGTGCTTGAGAAGATGAGCGTTGATGATGAAAATTACTGTTTTGTCAATACTCTATTTTTTATCCATATTATTTTGTGCACTTTGCGTTTTGGTTCTTTACATTAAAATATTAAAATATATATAAATAAATTAAAAAAAACGAAATGGGGCCTGGCAACAAACCTGAGCCCCTTAGTTGGATAAAGGAAGCTTATCAATTAGGTGTAATTCAAGTCCAAAAAAGAAGGGTTGAAGAAGTTTTTCTAATTCATAGTTTTTCTTTTTATGTAATTTTTTTTTTCAATATCAGTGATAATTTCAGCCACTCAAATAAAATCTCTAATGTAGGGTTGAAGAAGTTGTTTGTTAAAATTGCCAATGCTCATGAGGTGAGTTACTTCTTATTGTTTGCCAATGTTTATGAGAGGTGAGTTACTTCTTGAAGGATGGATTGCTATGTGTATGATTAACTCATCAAGAGACACATGCACAAACCTGCGGAGCTTTGGGTTTTGTTTTTAGAGATTGTTGTGTTGTTTGTGTGTATTGTATTGTATAACTGAAGAATATAGTGGACTAAAAATGTAATTTTAGCTTTTGGGATGTTATAAGAAGTGAAATTCTATTTTCTCTATTATTTTATTTTTTTCAAGACACTTCATCTAAGTGGAAATCAGTTAATTATTGCTTCTCTGTTCATTTTTCTTTGAAGTTTTATATTAGTTATTCTATGTAGTCACATTTTATATTGTTTGTAGACACTTATTGCACGCTTCAATGCAATTAAGTTATTTATTTTAACTATACCTATCTCAGTTTTGAACATGTCTGCATCTACTGCTCATTCACTTTTTCTTTTGCTGAAATTTTAATGCAATAAGCAGAAGGTATGGTGTTTTAATGCAATTAAGCAAAAGGTACAATTTCCCCAACTAAGCTAAATAAGGCAGAGCATGGAAATTTGAATGGGAGAAGCTTCAAGCTTCAAGCTTCAACGAGAGATAAGTTTCTAATAACTTGAAGTATTCATATGTAGATATATTTCCAAGCATTAATCCATAATGAAAATTCTGTTTCCTTATTCAATTCTCCTCTTCCTTTAATCTTTTTATTGGCTATGTCTATAGACAGTGTTGTTTTAATCAGAATGAAGCAATTCAGAGCAATGAACAAAATGAAGAAGCTTTCTTTAAAGGTGGCTTTTAGTTTTTTTGTTTTCTTTCTGACAGTGAATCAATTACATTCTTACATTTTGTAAGTGAAACTACTCTCTAGATTTTTCATCAATAATCCTTGCCTCAAAATAGTGAGCCATCAATACTATTTTCTGTTACTAGCAGTTAGGAAGATCGGTTGTACAAAGTTGACTGAATATTTTATTCGATTTTTGGAAGGTAATAGTAGAAAATCTCTTATATGTTGTCTTATGTGTTTTTCTAAGGAATGAGTTATGTTCTGTTGATTCTTTCTGTTGATTCGTAAAGCTGGTGCAGCAAGCAGGCTTTTACATTCATCTCAGTATTGGCCCTCATGTTTGTGCTGAGTGGAACTTTAGGTAATTGATTCCAACATTTATTTTCTCTTTTGACCCAAATAATTTTTTTCTTTTTTAAAAATGTAATCTCTTTTCATATTGTAACCTGGAATATATAAAAGGAATCATCTTGATCTTCTATTTATAGGGGTTTCCCTGTTTGGCTGAAGTACATTCCAGGCATCAACTTCAGAACACACAATGGGCCTTTCAAGGTGAGACAACAAGTCTCATTACCAATTCCCTGTTTGGCTAAAGTGGAATTCTTTATGTTTGTATTTTTTATATTCACTGTATGCTATGACCAATTTCTTTCTTCACTTGCTTCGTTGTAGTTATGAATGGTCGGAATTGGCTCTTAAAGATAACTCTAATCCCCAGATAGGCTTGCTTCCATTGCATCCAGAGTTGCGTGCAAAATTTAACACTACTGTAGCATGGGAGTACACTTGGAGCATGTCAGGGAAGCCATATGGTTATCACAATATGATATTTAGTTGGATTGACACAGTAGCTAAAAACTATCCTCAACCTCTTTAGAAATGAGGTGGTCGATTCAGGTGGCATCGAAGAGAATGCCAAGTTTTATGTATGAACTTTACCTTTTTGTAGTTGATTGGGTGAATCTAGAAGTTGTAGTTGTGCATTTTTAGCTTTGAATATCATCTGCTTTTTTTCTGCTGAAAAGGTACATGCACAACATGGGTTTGGAAAAGAAGGATTCAATTGTCCTTTATTTCAATGGAAGTTATAGTGTTTCACCTATTCTGTTAATCAGACATCTTCAGATTTGCAGGAGTTAGAACAGTCAAATATGATGAAATCAGATGAAAGAACCATATATGAGGTAAGGTTGAGGATAATCAAAGTTTCTTTTTGTCTTTGAGGAATTAGGCAGCTAAAGATGGTTTTTTCTTTTTCAAGGTGAAGCAATGAAGAGAGGAGCCAGACAAAGAGACGAGCTACAAAACATTGAGACTGAGCTGAGAGCTCAAATGATTGCAAAAACTGAGATGATTGAAATGAAAAATAGCTTTGATACTCAACTCAAGGAACGCTCTAATGCTGTCAGCAAGATTCAGGTGTAAATTAAATATTCATATGCACTCTGAATTCTAATATTCTCTATTATTTTAATTTAAATCTTAGACAATATCTTTGTCCCTCACTTTATTTTGCTGGATCATTTATTTTTCTAATATTCCTTATTTTTCTCTATTATTTTAGTTTTTATGAGAAAAAATTTAATTTAATTATCATATTGCATCTCTTCCTGTTCAACAACTGTCAAAGTAAGTTATTTAAAATATACTAATAAAACACCCAATAAATTCTTCCCACATTATTTGTTGGAAAAAGAGGATCATCTATATGTATTGGATCAATGCTGTAGTATTAAGTAGAGAGTTAACAATGAATTGCAGAATAGGTAAATTGAAAGGATATCATGGTGTATACAGAACAAATTGATTTCACTATTACCTACAACCTCTTTCTCTCTTAATATAAACTCCACTTCCCTGAACTGAAATTCTCATATATAGTTGATTCTTTATTTTTTTTTCTTCTTTTTTCATTTACTTGATTCTTTTCTATTTCATTTTGCAGAACGATGGTGTTTGTGTGAATTTATTGGTCAATAAAAGGACCTATAAATTTAAATAGTTAGTTATTTTTTGGTCTGAATTTATCTTACTGCCATATTGAAATGCAGTTAATTAGATTGTATGGTTGGACATGTTGCTCACTTTTCCATATTCGGGTTGATTTCGTTTGTTTTGACTACACAGTCACAAAACAATGGGACCTCAATTCTGTAATATGATTCAAATATTGAGTCTTTTTGTATTTATATCTCAATTTTCAATAAGGAATGATTATCTATGATTTTGTGCACAATGAATAATTTAGTTATGGGTGCTATAGTTTGAGTATGTACTACTCAATCTATTTAACAAAACAATGTCTACATTTGGTTGTCAAAATAATACTAGCTTAACAAAAGATTATTGATTGTCAAAATAATACTAGCTTAATAAAAGATACTTTGTGCAGTTTGCTATACTGTATGAAGCCCGTGCAAATAGTGGTATTGACAAGATGAAAATCATCGATGCAGTTGCAAAATCAGTTCCTGCACCTCATAAAGTTGATCTTAAAAGTCCTGACAAAACCATAGTTGTTGAAATTGTCAAGGTAAGAAAAACCATGCTTTTGCTGAAATAAAATTTGATTGTAATGTTTATACTGAGGTTAGAATGGCATAACTTTACTGGAATGAATTTTAAATTGTATGGTTATGCTATTACTGCTTATCTGATCCACCGTATAGGCATTTCTTTTGTCTCCATTGGTTGAATACTTATCTATTATTGTTTTTACTTTAGGGAAGAGTTTATTTTTAACTTATAGCTAATATTTCTTTTTTTTTTTAAGGATAGATATGTCTCCTTTGTCAAATGTCGCTTCTGTTCTGTTCAACACTACTGTTGTCAAATGTATTTTTCCTGCTGCATTACTCATATTTATGAATTCCGAACTGTCAACTCTATTCTTGATTTTCTTAATTGAAGGCAATTTTACTGTTTCCATAAATATCATTAGCTTCATAGTTTTTTGTTTCAGTACTGTTAATGTTGAAAACTCTACTTTCTTGCTGCATTACTCATAAGAAAAACATAGTTGGACCTCATTTATCCATCATTTAGGGACCTCATTTGTATGACACTTAACATTGATCATCTATTTGGCACTGTCAAGCATAACTTCTCTGTCGAAAATTTTGTGGACTGGAGTTTTAATTTGGTGTTCAATTTGTTATGTTGTAGTGGGGCTGATCTTACATCTCTTGAAATGGTCTCTTTTTTTATTTCCTGGAAGCTTTGCATGCTCATGATCTGACAAATGTTTGATTTTTGATTTTGAAAATTATCTTTGTAGTTTGTTTGTGACTAATTTTTTTAGAATAATTTTCATTCCATTGGAATATTTTTTTAGAATAATAGTTTGCAGGCCAAAGTACTTCTCCTACGTCTTTAAAATCTCAGCGTTAGGTATCATGGCATGGTAGAACGTGACATATTCTTAGAGCAATAACAGTTTAGAGGGTGATCTGTTTCAGGCATTTCAAGCTAAAAATTATTTGAAAGGTAAGTTCAAACATGAGAGCATGTTGTAAGTTAGTTTTCAAATGGACTGGTGGATTCAGAGCAGGCTTAAGGTTTGTGTTTAAAGCCATTAGAATTATACTGTTTTTAGACATGGCTTCAACAAATATTAAATGATATACCATGCTTTTAGACACCAAGTTTGATGGCTTCAACAAAAATACTTTTACAAACTCATCACAATCAACTCCACAATCACATCTGACTCATTCACTGCAGAATCTGTCTCAAGTACGCAACCGAGCAACTATAGGTATCTTTTTTTGCTTTAACTAAGTGATAAATTTCTGTAATGCCCTGCTGTTGACAGAAGTTGATAAGGATTTTACAATTGAATATTTGGGTAGAAAGCTATTCATTCAATTAAAATAGAGTACATAGTCCAAATAAAGGAAATTGGTGCTGTTTTTGCTGCTTTCTGTTTTTCTGCACTTTTGGCTGCTGTTCGACAGCAGGTTCGACATCCGTCAATTTTGAACATAATAATTTATAATGGTATCATTATTTTCTGTAAAATATATAATTTATGGTTTGTTCTGTATGGATGTAGACATGTAGTTTACTGTTTATATTTAATTATTTATGATTTGATTTCCTAGGTTTGTGGATTCCATGCTTTATTTTACTGCAGTACCACTAACTTCATTTACTTTTAATGAGCGGTCTTTGTTATATTCTTAACATATGAAATTTCTGAATTATGAAGGCTGAGAAACTATCAAAGAGAAATGAAGTGTCTAATGTGGTTTTAGATTTCTCTGTAAGAACCGCAACAACCCATCAATTATTTTATTTGCCGTCAAAATTTTAGTCTTATATCATTATCATCAATGGCTTCCCTATTCTTTCCTCTCTAACTCCACTCTGAATTTCCCAAATCTCTCACGTCTCTCTATCACTATTTTTCGTTGCAGGTGTTGATTATAAGGAATCTGTTCAAAGGAATTAACTCAATCCATATCAAGTCCACCATCGCTGCTTCTGAAAATGCATACTATAAATGCCATTGTTACAAAATTTCATGGTAATCATACACACTCTTTCACTCACTCTTTCTCTATATGTTCTTTATCTTGCTTCCTATCCTTCTTCGGTTATTTTATCATCCATGCTACTCTAATATAGAAATGGGCAATGACAAATTAAAGTTTGCTTAAATTTATGTGATTTAAGTGTTTGATTTGATCTGGAAAGTCTATTGGTGAGTGATGACAGATATTCAAGATCACAAAAGATACATCAATTGGCTATTTTGCTACATTTCAGTTCCTTTCTACATCTTGGTGACAGATATTCAACTTCAAGCTTCTCATATTTTCTACCTACATTATTTTAGTTTATTGCGTAATTTAAATGAATTAACATCATTGGAATATCTTCTCAATTGTTAAGATTTTCATTTGATCCATTAACTACCCGAGGATGTTATCAAATTAGGTATATGATCTCTTCTTATTTTAATTTTTCTTTGTTTTCAAATCAAACATCCACCATCCTTGCAAATATGTTTCTATCAATTTTCATTAACAATGGCATCCTTACTGTCCCTCACTACTATTCATCGTACCCATGTAAGATGTGCACCATAAGAGGTTTAGTTAATTTTCCTCATGCATTGATAGTAGTTTCTTTTGGATTTTTTTTTTTCCTTTGGATGAACTACATAATCAATAGTGTTTATTATTTTCCTCATTATTTTATTGACTGCAGAAATACAATGAGAAATTCTTAAGCACGGCACTTCTAAAGCCAAGAAGCCCTTCCATGTGGTCTATAGTATTAATATTTATGTTATGTCAAAAGAAATCTATGTGCAACATGTATGGCTAAAGTCATAGCCCACAAGAAGTGGCAATGTGTAAACGGCCTTAGTCTAATCTATAAAAATCCCTTCTATTTTGCACTTTGTCTATCTTGGTTATCTGTTACCAAAACAAGAATTTGTTCTACTTTTGATTCGTTTGATTGATTAGTCTAGAGAATAAAAATTCTATTTTGTAATAGTCTAGATTTATTTCTCTTTTTCATCTCATTATTTTTCAACATGTATATTATCTATTGATGAGTTTGTATTTTTTTTTTTGGCCAACAGTTTGTATTTAGTTATAGGAATATCAAGAAAATACAAAATTCATAAATGAGTGGTCTCTCTATCACCCAAGTGCATAACACTACTCACAAGGATGAATCAATTTTTAATAGACATTTTTACTATAAATCAAAGATGCAACAATTTTTTACCAAAAAAAAAAAGATGAAACAATTTTTTAAATTATATGGTCTGAAATACAATTAGATTGATATTTAAACAAAACACAATAAGAATAAAAATGAAAAAAGAGAAGTATGACAATGGCCGTAAAACACATGATTATCTTTTTTATGGTGCTCCTAATTAAAGTGACATCTTCACTTTTTAAGAATTAAAGTTTAAGCCAAAATAGT
>QANZ01040782.1:10367-33121 GCA_003254925.1 Chamaecrista fasciculata | reverse complement strand
CCAACTCGTCCCTCTACCTCTCCACTTCGTCTCCTTCATTCTCAGCCACCCTCTATGGCCGAAACTGAGGTTTGGGAGTGCAGCTCAGGCGTCTCTCCACCAATGGTCGGCTAAGAACCTTGCTTGGAGTGTGCATGATGAAGCTAGAGCACCAGATTCTATCGTCTAGGGAGTTTTTCTTAGTTTATCATCTTGTCTATTTGGGATTCTAGTTTAGTTGTTTAACTTGACTTAGATTTCTGATGTAGTTGATGATATTGATTATGTTCTCTTTGTTCTTGATTATTTCACATTTGACTCTTTAATCGATACTCTTTGTTGTTAAGCTCTATCGTGATAGTGTTGATTGTGATAATCTTAATTGATGGTTGTTTAATTGTCAATTGGACTAGCTCTAGGAACTATCTTGACTTAATTGAGATGTGGATTAGTTGATTAGGTTGATTAGTCACTTGTTTAAGAGCTAATTAATTGGGTTAATTAATCTTTTCTATGAGTTTTTATGGCAACGTCAATTTGGTCCCTGAGTATGAATTCCCTATATCATTTGTGGTGCAATGATAGCTTAGTCATCCGATAACTCCAAGTATTTCTCCATTTTTTATCCACTTTTATAGTTTTGTCTCGTATTCAGTTTAGTCCCTTATTCATAGTTTTGCTTTAGTTCTTAAACAAATACACTTTTACCGGCATTTCTTAGTTTGTTTAAAATTTTTAAAGCCAAATCGATCATTTCTTGTGCCTTGAATCGCTCGTACTCCACATTCGGGGAGTCCCTAAGAGAATACGACCCGGCGAGTATCATTATACTACATATTTAGCCGGTCTTTTTGGTGCGCATCGCGATGTGCGCGATCATCTATATTTGTTTATTATTCCGATACTGCAATAATAGAGATTGCCTTGAAGAGCTTTGACAAATGCTCATAAACCCCAGTTTTGGTTGAGTGATTGATCCTAACTTATATCTTTCATCATTGCTTGATTGATGGTGTTTGAGTCTAAATACATCAATTAACTTGAATAAGTAAATGCACATTAATTATCTGTTATCTATCTTGAATGAACTATGATAGTCCATCTCTAGGGTTTTCTCTCAAGTATTGTTTTCATTTATATTCATTAATTCGTGACAACGTTTATACTCAAACTTATAACCTACAAACCTTCATCACAATTCTCTTAGTCTCATCACATCGAGTTCCGCGAAAGATTCGACCTTGGGTTAGCATCTATACTATATGAGTATATTCTAATAAATATAGTTATACTTGCGAAGCTTAAGTATAATTAAATTTGGCTCGCTTGACACCTTACGACAGGTGTCCGACCATCTACTTTACCAGAAAGTGCTAAAGATGTGAGCGTTGATGGATTTTTGTGGTCTACATACAAGCTCTCATTCCTCTTGAACAAAATAAGCTTTCACTTTAGATCAGTGTCTTCAAGAAAATCAATCATTTTAACTGAAAATTCTTATTGAAGTATAATTGACCCCTACTATTTCTAAAGGCATATCGAAGCAATACCAATATTTTGATGGCATGATAGTTTCATATGGTTTTAAATCTTCCATTACTCCTCCTTTCATTTAATAATCCACAAAATTCTAAATCATGAAACTTTTGTGAAATGTTAGTCACTACCAAAAATCTATCTTTTAGTGGCGGTTCATGTCCGGCGGTTCACTTAAACCGCCACTAAATAATGGTTTAGTGGCGGTTTTTCCGGCGGTTTAAAAGCCTCCAAACAAAAATATTGATTTTTTTCTTTTTATTTTTTAAAATATTGTGGCGGTTTGAAACCGCCGGAATATTAAAGAAGAAAAAAAAATAATATTTCCGGCGGTTTACAACCACCGAAATCATTTTTGAAAGAAAAAAAGAAATTTATATTACAATTTTATTTTAACATTAAATATACCGGCGGTTGAAACCGCCGGAATTTAATTAAAAAAACAAAAAAAAATTATTTCCGGCGGTTTAGTAACCGCCGGAACCATATTTGCCAGAAAAAATAAAAAATTTCTAATTCAATTTTATTTTAATATTAGATATAGCGGCGGGTCTGAACCACCGGAATTATTTTGTTCGAAAAAAATTTATTTTTTTGGCGGTTTAGAACCGCCGAAAAAGTTTGGGATTTCATTTTCATCCCCTGCTGGATTTTAGTCCCCTTGCGCCCTCTCCACTTCCATTTTCCCACTTCGCCTCATTTTCCCCAACTCAGTTCCACTTCGCGCCCTCTCCACTTCACTTTCAGCCGTCACATTTTAGGGTTTTAATTTGCTCCGCCGTCGTCAGTCACACTTTAGGCTCCGCCGTCGTCGTTTGCGTCGTTCTCCGTCTCCGTCGTCGTGGTCGTTCTTATCCTCCACCACCGTTTTGCAAAAGGCTCGTCCCTCCACTTCCCAAAACCTTCGTCCCACTCTCATTGCCGAGTGCCTCATTGGCGACGAGACTGGCACTATCATCTTCACGGCTCGCAACGAACAAGGTCCAATTTCACTTCCCCTTTTTTCTTTTCTTAAAGGATATAGGCAGTTTTTGTTTATTTGATTGAATTTTTTAGCTTTGCGCCTGATATTTCCGTAGTAGAATCTACATTATTGTGGGTTTCGTTAGGAGATGATGTTGAGTTGTGTTGTGGAGGTGCTTTGGATGTAAAGTTTCTTTCTTTTGAGGGATTAATGAAATCCCATTTTCTTGTTCGTAACCAAATGAGAATTTCGGCGTGAAATCTCTTGTTCATGAGCTTTGACAATGAAATTTAAAAGAAACTTTCATAACTTGTTTTCCATATTCAAACTTTACTTTATAAACGTATAAATTTTATTACTTCCCTTCAAAGTTTTATTTTACTAGACAAATCTTCAAAGTAGACTTATAGTTTAGAAAAACTTCTTTTAATGAAAATGGTTTGTTTACCACGGTTTTGTCTTGGTTATGAATTCAAGTAACTCTAAAATATTATCTTTTACCAAAGATAGTTATTTTACATGTTTTATAATCAAACTTTAATTTAGTAAAACGAATTCTGCACCTCTTCCTTAAGCGAACAACTTCTACCTCTTAGTCATTAAATTTAAAGGTGTTTATATTCTTAGAAAGTCTTTAACTATAATATTTCTAGATAAATCTTAATTCTTGCCTTCTCTTGGTTATGTACTGTTAGAAGGCGAAACACAAATTGTTCATGTGTGTCAGGTTGTACTCTGTTTATATTATTGAACTCTAGAGTTGCTATACAAATCCACAAGCAGGATTTTCGCTTCTATAAGATTTTTTTTACAGTAAATTGTAGATGCCAATATCATTTATGCAATTAGTTTAGCATGTGATTTGTTTGAAGTGTAGGCTTACAGAGAGTGAGATTTTTCTTGCATTTCGTGCCAGGCATGTGCCTAGGTTTTGGGTCGTGACATGTTAGTTATATTTCTAGCAGTTGATTTGTACCATTAGAGGAAAACGTTTTCAAGCATACNCAATTATTTTTGGTAAGAAATTGTAAAGGAATGGTAAAGAATTTTGATGGAAATAAGTTGAGGAAATGTAATTTTATTAGTGGAAAGGACCAAAGTGCAAGTTGGATAAACTATTTTGGTTGTGAATGAAATTAATTTAATTTGAGTGAAAGGCTCAAGGGGCCAAAAGGGAATTATGGAAGGACTCAATTATGAATTTAAGAAAAAGTTGAAGTTTAATTAAGGGATTCTTTGGTGAGGAATTAGAAAGTTTAAGGGGAAGAAATGCAAATTTACCTAAAGTAATTAAAATTTGGTTTATATATATTAGGGATTAGATGAGAATCGATCAAGACATGAAATTGGAAGAGAAGAAGAGGCCTAGGTCGGTTGGGAGAGAAGAAGAAGAGAGAGTGAAGAGGAACCTAGGTTGCATCAAATTTGGTGGAGAAATATCAAGCTTAAGAGCAAAAGTCACTTAAGGTAGAGTTGCTTTATCTTCCTCCTCCTTGCAACTTCTCTTTCTTCTCAATTTTGTTCATGGTGGATTCATGGTGGAACTTGGTATGTGGGAAAGATGTTGAAATTTGATGGAAATTCATGTTTAGTTAGTGATTAGTGATAGTTTGAGATGATTAGAGATGAAAATTGAGAGGTTTTGTGGAATAGTTTTTTGACAAAGAAAAGTGGCAAATATTAGGGTTTTTGGATTGAATTTGTGGTGGAATTGATGTATATTTGTTGTTTTATGTGTTATAAATGATTCATGATGTTTAAAACTAAGTTTTGGATGAATTTTTGCTTTGGGAAGATTGAATTTTTGCCCAAAAACGCTGCTGCTCTGTTTTCTGGTTTTCTGGTTTTGCGTTTTGGTCCAGACTGTTTTTCTGGTTTTGCGTTTTGGTCCAGACTGTTTTTCTGGTTTTGCATATTGGTCCATATTGTCGTTTTTGCTTGAAATATGGATGTTTGGGACTGTTTTAAAGGGAAAAACCCTATGAAAAATGCTTTTGGAATTGTTGTTAGAATGTGAAAGGTAACCTTGTAAAGGAAAATTTTGTAATTTCGAGATTAATTAGTTTGAAAGGAGATTTTTATAAAATGAATTGATATGGGATTGTTTGAGCCATTGACATTTGAGTGTGGTAATACTTGTGATAAAATGTGTTATGGATTGTTATAATAGTATATATGGTGTACTCTTATGAAATGGACTAAATGTGGCTATGGAATTGAAATTCCCTACTTGTGGATCATGTCATGATACCTAAGGGTGGAATCCCTCCCCTTTTATTCGCGATGAATATTGGGGTAACGGCTATGGTGGATTCCATAGTTGGCCTAAGGTGGATTCCTTAGGTGACAGGCTTGTTGGATTGTGCGCACACCGGGAGACGTTCCGGAAAAGCCTAGGTCGAGACGACCAAATTGATTTGAGATCATGACATTGCTTGTAGATATTAATTGTGTAATTTAAGGAATCTTGAATATGAAATTATCTGATGATAATGAGATAAATGAATATATGATATTCTTATTAAAATTGTTGTTATTGTGCAAGTGGATTTGATGAAGTTTTATTGAAATGGAATTTGTGACCAAGTCAATTTGTGATAATAAAGTAAATTGATATGTTATATTATTTTGTTAATTATTGTGATTAGTGTTATGTAATTTAGCTTTTGGATTAGCAAGATTGTTTAGAATGTGAATGTTGTTTGAGGATTGATGGTAAGAGAGGGTTTAGTAACTCTACTGAGAATTTTATTCTCACCCCATTCCATATTTTTCAGTCTCGGTTGTGCTGGATCGAGCAGGCATAGAATCGGGTCAAGGAAGCAACCCGTCGCCTGAGGGTTTTCATCCTTCTACCTGATTTCTTTTAGTGTTGGTAGGTTTTTGTATCTTATAGTATATATGTTTTGTTTGGACTAAACTGGGCCCTGCGAGGCTGTTTATGGGGCGGAGCCCCTGTATTAATTTGTTTTGAACCCATGTTTGGGTTATTGTATATTCTGTATATATTCAAGGCTGTATCCGGATGTTATGTAACCTCTAGTTAATATATGTATGTTTTATTTTCTAGAGGTGTTACATTTTTGGTATCAGAGCCTAAGATCCGGTCTGCCCTGTAGGTTATGGAGTCCTAGGTAGGATAACCTTGGATTAAGGATATTCCGTCATCACTGAACCTAGGCAGTTGATTGATCTGAATGACTTTAATTCAAGGGATTAGTGGGAAGCGGTGGCAAGTTTTCTTAGTGTCATGTATACTCTATTAAATTGTTATGTCATTGAGCTTGATCAACTTAATGGTATTCTGTTTAGTAGTAGTAGACATGCCACCTAGACGGCGAACCACCGCTACCTGTTCGGAGAGAGTGGCGCCTGGAAGGCGAACCACATCAGAACGCCTCAATGAGCTAGAGGCTAGGATGGATCGTAGAATGCAGACGTTGTTAGATACCTTTCAGAACATGGCTAATGTGATGGGAGCCCGGGTTGGAGTAAATCCCGGAGCTAACCTTGAAGCACAAAGAGGAGTGGAAGCGAATCAGAGAATGAATATGCCAGAACCCCCTCAACCGCCCCGGAATGTGGATGCGAATGATGATGCGTATCGTAGAGGATGGGCGGATTTTCAGAGAGCCGATACTAAACCATTTGATGGAACGTATGATCCAAAAGAGGCAGAAAAGTGGTTGATTGAAATGGAAAAATTATTTGAGGCATTGAGATGTGATGACACACAGAAAGTGGCCTATGCAGTATACCTCCTCAAGGGGGAGGCAGATTATTGGTGGCGTGGTATGCGAAGAATCCTAGAGGGACAAGGAGAACAGATCACATGGCAGGTTTTTCTGAATGCTTTTCTTGACAAATATTTCCCGCAAGATGTGCGTAGAGAAAAAGAAGTAGAATTCCTCCAGCTAAAACAACGAAATATGTCATTTGAGGAGTATTTGGCAAAGTTTGAAAGATTATCTAAATTTTCTGTGTATCTACAAATGCACCCGGACGAAGCTTGGAAAGCCGGGCAATTACAATCCGGACTCAGTATGGAATTAAAGACACAGATAGCCCCAATGCAGATTCAGGATTATGGGTTAATGGTTACAAAATGTAGAATTGTCAGGTAGACTTTGGAAGAAGCAAAAAGATTAAGGGAATATCAACAGAAAAGACGATCCGGGAATAATTTAGCACCTAGAGGACGAAATTTTAAACCAGGTCAGAGTTTCAGTGGAAGTGGAAGAGGTAGTACTTCGTCACCAAATCAAAGTGTCTGTTCTCGGTGTGGGAAAAATCATGCCAGTGGGCCTTGTCCCACCTTCCAGCCTATTTGTTACAGATGCCAGAGACCGGGACATTTGGCTAAAGATTGCAGAACAGCCGCGCAGAATATTAGACCTTCAGCACAGGGTGTTCGACCCGAGGCACCGCGGCCACAGGTGCAGGGCAGAGTATTTGCTGTTGAAAACAGAGGTGGAAGAACCAGCAATGGTAGAGGTAGAGGAAGAGGAGCTGGATCGACTCCTGATGTGTTACAGGGTGAAGGTGAGATTTGTGGACATGTAGTATCTATACTTTTTGATTCAGGAGCTTGTCATTCCTTTATATCTCAAGATTGTTGTGATCGATTGAATTTGTCTGTGCAATATCTTCCGTATGATTTGAATGTGTCTACACCTGTTGGAAATGCCAATATGTTAGCTTATATGTGTGTACTGCATGTCCAATCTGTATTAATTCTTGTTTGTATACTGTGAATTTGGTGTGCTTGCCTATGAATCATATTGATGTGATATTGGGTATGGATTGGTTAGCCGAAAATTCTTGTATGTTGAATTGTGCGGAAGGTATGGTAGAGTGTTCAGAGGCAAGTCATAATGAAGAGTTAGAAGGAGAGTCATCACAACGTGTAGTGTTGCTAAGAAATTTAAAGGTGGGTGATTAACCTAACATAGAAAATATTGCTGTGGTGAATGAGTATCTAGATGTATTCCCGGGAGAGATTACTTCCTTACCTCCTGAAAGAGAAGTGGAAGTCTCTATTGGACTAGTTCCGGGCACCGGACCAATTTCAATTTCCCCCTATCGAATGGCTTTACCAGAATTGAAGGAGTTGAAGACTCAATTAGATGATCTGTTGTCAAAAGGGTTTATTCGGCCGAGTGCGTCACCGTGGGGAGCACCGGTACTGTTTGTAAAGAAGAAAGATGGAAGTTTACGAATGTGTATTGATTACCGAAAGTTAAATAAAGTAACAATCAAGAACAAGTATCCGCTTCCTCGTATAGGATTTGCTTGATCAGCTTCGGGGAGCCACAATCTTTTCTAAAATTGATTTGAGATCAGGTTATCATCAGATCCGGGTTAAGGCAGAAGATGTTCCGAAAACTACTTTTAGAACATAATATGGGCATTATGAATTTCTAGTTATGCCATTTGGGTTGACGAACGCACCTGCTATTTTCATGGATTATAAGAATCGGATTTTTAGACCTTATTTAGATCAGTCTGTGGTAGTTTTTATTGATGACATTCTTGTTTATTCTAAGACTCCCGAGCATCATGTTGAGCATCTCCGCACAGTGTTGGAGGTATTGAGAGAGAAAAAGCTTTATGCTAAATTTGAGAAATGTGAATTCTGGATGCAAGAAGTGAAATTTTTGGGGCATGTGATAAATAGTGAGGGTGTAAAACTGAAGCAGTAGCTCGTTGGGAGAGGCCTAAAACTGTCACTGAAATACGGAGTTTTCTAGGGATGGCAGGATACTATAGAAGATTTATTTTGGGATATTCACAGATTGCCTTACCATTAACCCGACTTACCCGGAAGGAGACCCCTTTTGTGTGGAGTCCAGAATGTGAACGTAGCTTTCAGGTATTGAAAGAGAAGTTAACTACAGCTCCAGTGTTGACAATTCCAGACCCGACAGAATCCTTTGAGGTGTACACTGATGCATCCCACAGAGGATTTGAAATTTGAATAGATTTGATCTAGATTTCAAATGATTGAAATAATATATTAAGGTAATATTTTAATTCAATAATAATATATATATGGGTTAGTCGAATTTTAGGTCTAGTTTCAATTTAAATATTAGTGTAATATTTTAATTCAATAAAGACTAAAATTCAAGATTTAAAAGATTGACTTAAGATATTATGGTAATATCTTAAATCAATATTGGTGGAAAATAACAAATTAGTTATAACTACCTAAGAGTTAGGTTTGTTATTTTAGTTTATTAAATTCCAACAAAATTCCCTTGGACTTGGCGCATGGGAGTAAATCTTTTGGGAAGATTTGATCTTCCAAATTGATTCTCTAAGATTGCATTTGGATACAAATTATAATATTAAGGTAATATTATAATTAGGAATTCAAGTCCTGAAATTATGATATTAGTGTAATCTCATAATTTAATAATTTGATAATCATATAATTTTGGGAAACCCTAATTATAATTATCAAACCTCAAACCCTATATATAAAAAGGAGCATAAGTCGACTTTTATATATGTCTCTCATACCTTGGGAATTTCGACTTTAGCTAGCAATTTTCACAAGAGCAAAATTGTTTTGAATCTTGGTGAAAGATTGAGAGAGTAAACACAAACCTAGTTTCTAGAGAGAGAAAGTGGCACATAGACCTAAAAGTGTTTTAGGGTTTGTGTGTCAAGGTTGTGTGAGATCAAGGATAGGATTCTTGATCATAGGCGCCATCTAGTCTTGGAATTTGAGAAGCGTTCTTGAATCCAAGAACTCCGTAGATAACGCTCCCGGTTCACTTGGAGAAGTGATAGAGGCTAGCACCTAGGCATCTACCAAACTGTTCGTGTGGATCACCGGTGGAGGGAGCACACTCGGAGTGGACTCCTCATATTCGTAAACACAAAGAACAGTCGATCGATTTGGGTAAATTCTTGTCCTTACACTGATACAGATTCATATAGCGGATCTATTGGGAAAGAAATCGCTATGTGCCTTGTTTTGGTTTAAAATTTTATTTTTACATTCGTTTCCGCTGTGTTATGTGCATGGCGATTTCCCAACACTCGTAACCCCTTACGTAATTGCACCATGACTCTCGTTCCAGCATCTAGTGCGTGCATCCCTATGCACCGAGGTCATGCTGATCTTAGTTCATTTTCGCTCCCACGAAAACAATTGATCAGGGACAGATTTAGATTAATTATCTTATAATTAATCATGGACGTTATCACAGTAAACATGCTAATAATGTGAAAACCATTAATTTATCTCTATAAATTAATCCATATGTTCATAACATATATAAAAGAGGATTGGCCCTAGGGCACAATTCCAACAGACTCCCACTTGCACTAGGGTACAATCATCAATCTAGCTGTTCCTACTCCTAGGTACACTGATCAATGCGTCTAATCCCCATCGACGATACATGTCTCTCATGTATGACCCTTGCAAGCAGCTTTGTCAGAGGATCAGCAACGTTATCCTCGCCTGCTACTTTGCATATCTTCACATCACCTCTGTCAATCATCTCCCTGACGAGGTGAAAACGTCTGAGTATATGATTTGTCCTCTGGTGGGACCGTGGCTCCTTGGCTTGCGCAATAGCTCCACTATTGTCGCAATACAGGGTAATGGGATCAGAGTTGGCCAGAACCACACCAAGCTCGGAGATGAACTTTCTAATCCACACAGCCTCCTTTGCCGCATCCGATGCTGCAATATACTCGGACTCCGTTGTAGAATCGGCAATCGTGCTCTACTTGGAACTCTTCCAACTCACGCTGCCACCGTTCAGGATAAACACATATCCTGACTGCGATTTGAAGTCATCTTGGTCGGTTTAGAAACTAGCGTCTGTGTAACCCCTTACACATAGCTCTTCATCAGTTCCACCGTAAACCAAGAACTCATCCTTAGTCCTTCTTAAGTACTTAAGGATATTCTTGACAGCGATCCAATGATCCTCACCAGGGTCTTGTTGGAATCGGCTTGTCATACTCAAGGCAAACGACACATCGGGTCGAGTACATAGCATGGCATACATGATGGATCCTATGGCCGAGGCATAGGGGATCCCATGATTGGGACAAGTGTCTTGGGACACTGTTTCTTGCTTAGGGTCAGCCCATGATTCATCGGAATGAATCCCCTCTTAGAGTCTTGCATACTGAACCTCTTCAGTACCTTATCCAAGTATGTGCTTTGACTCAACCCAAGAAGCCTACGAGATCTATCTCTATAGATCTTGATTCCTAGAATATAAGCGGCTTCTCCTAAGTCCTTCATTGAAAAGGATTTTCCAAACCAGGATTTTACAATCTCTAAGGTTGAAACATCGTTTCCAATGAGTAGTATGTCATCGACATACAGTACCAAGAACACAATCGTGCGCCCACTCACCTTCTTGTAAACACAAGGTTCGTCAGGGTTTTGTAGGAAGCCAAACTCTTTGACGACCTCATCAAAACGATGATTCCAACTCCTGGATGCTTGCTTCAATCCATAAATAGATCTCTGAAGCTTGCACACCTTGTCTGGTGGCTCAGGACATTCAAACCCCTCGTAAATCCCTTCGCAACTAACCTCGCCTTGAAGACGCTGACGTTGCCATCCATGTCTGTTTTCTCTTTGAAAACCCACTTGCACCCTACGGGTTTTACCCCTTCAGGTGGAGTGACGAGAAACCCATCCTTGTTTTCAGTCACGAGAAACCCATAGTATCTCTCTGGCTGAAAACGTGTTCTATCAGACCTTCGTGGTCCTTGTGTTTGTGGAGGAGCTTCCACAACTCCTTGTGGAACTTCTCCAGTTTCTGTCTGCGCCTCTGATGTGTCTTGTGGAGCTTGAACTTCTTCAAGCTCTATCTTACTCCCACTGTTTCTTTTGGAAACCAGGTCCTTCTCTAAGAAGAATCCACTCCTGACCACAAACACTTTGTTGTCAGTTGGGCAGTAGACGTAATACCCTTTTGTCTATTTAGGGTATCCCACAAATAGACACTTGAGGGATTTGGGACACAGTTTATCATTAGCCTGTTGCTTAACATAAACCTCACATCCCCAAACCTTGAGGTAAGTCAAATTGGGACTCTTCCCTTTCCATATCTCATATGGTGTCTTCTCAACAGCCTTGCACGGAACACGGTTAAGTGTGAACGCGGCAACTTCTAGAGCATATCCCCAAAAGGATGGCGGAAGATCGGTCTGACTCATCATAGATCGAACCATATCCAATAAAGTTCGATTCCTCCTCTCAGACACACCATTCCACTGTGGTGTTACAGGGGGAGTCAGTTGTGAAACTATTCCACAACTACTAGGATGATCAGTGAATTCTTGAATCAAATATTCGCCTCCTCGATCAGATCGAAGGATCTTAATTTTCTTGTCAAGTTGGTTCTCAACTTCATTTTGAAATCTTTTGAACATTTCAAAAGACTCTGACTTGTGCTTCATTAAGTAGATATACCCATATCTACTGAAGTCGTCAGTGAACGTAATGAAGTAGGAGTAACCTCCTCTGGCCTGGACACTCATGGGTCCACATACATCACTATGTATGATTCCCAATAAGTCAGATGCCCTCTCACTCTGACCAGTGAAAGGCGCTTTTGTCATCTTGCCAAGTAAACAGGATTCGCAAGCATCATATGATTCAAAATCAAATAAGCTTAGAAGTCCATCTCTATGGAGCTTCTCAAGGCGTCTCTCGTTTATATGACCCAGACGACAGTGCCAAAGGTACGTAGGATTAGGTTCGCCAACCTTAATCCTTTTGGTATCAATGTTATAGATATCGTTATTATGTCTTTGTTTCAATTCTAAGATATAGTGGTTATCATGCAGATCTCCATAAGCATATAACACATCATTCATAAAAATTGAACACTTTCCATTGCCATTCACACAAATAAAACCTTCCTTATCCAAATAAGAAAGTGATATAATGTTTGAACTTAAACATGGAACGTAATAACAATTATTCAAAGACAAAATAAGCCCAGTGGGCAAAACAAGCTCGTATGTCCCTACAGCAACAGCAGCAACCCTTGCTCCATTGCCCACACGTAGGTCCACCTCGCCTCTGCTCAGCTTTCTACTTCTTCTCAACCCCTGCACATTGGTACATATGTGAGAACCAGAAGCAGTATCCAATACCCAAGTGGTAGGAGTAGACAAGTGAACGCCTATAACAAAGATACCTGAAGTAGAAGCCTCATTCTTCTTCTTCTTCAGATCTTCCATGTACAGCTTACAATTTCTTCCCCAGTGACCCGGCTTCTGGCAGAAGAAACAGACTGCATCCTTAGAGGTTTTTGCCTTCTTGGCAGGCGGTGGGTTAGGCTTTGCTGCAGGCTTGGTCCCACCAACCTCAGCATCCCCTTTCCTCTTTCCTTTGCCCTTCCCCTTTCCCTTGTTCTGAACTAACAAGACAGCGCTAGGCGCCTTCTTAATAGATGCCTCAGCAGTCTTCAGCATCCCATGCAGTTCAGACACCGATTTCTCCATGCCACTCATGTTGAAGTTTAAGTCGAACTGGTCATAACTTCTGGGCAGCGAATGCAGGATCAAATCCGTTGCTAGCTCTGGCAAAATGGGAAATCCCAGCCTAGCAAGGTGATCTATGTGCCCCTGCATCTTCAAGACGTGGGCACTCACAGATCCACCTTCTGCCATCTTGCAAGAGTAAAGAGCCTTTGAAGTCTCAAACCTCTCTTGCCTTGCCTGTACTTGGAACATTTCCTTGAGATGTGTTATCATCTCATATGCCCCTTTGTTCTCCAAGTTCTTCTGAATCTCGGGAACCATGGTAACGAGCATAAGACAGGCAACGTCCACAGAGTCATTCTGATGCTTCTCATAAGCATCCTTCTAAGCTCTTGGAGCATTTGCAGCAGGCTGTTCAGGGATGCGGTTGTCTAGGACGTAGAGCTTTTTCTCCTGGGTGAGAACAATTCTCACATTTCTGTACTAGTCGAGAAAGTTAGTCCCAGTCAGCTTGTCCTTCTCAAGGACAGATCGCAGTGATAGTGATGAAACGTTTGTTGCCATTTGATTCTACAATTGAGATATGCAAAGTTTAATTAGCAGGAAAATAAAATATATCCACCATTTTATAAAACCCAGTAAAATTTATTATTAGTGGTTAAGACCCATATTTCACCAAAGTCTACCGTCGCGGAGGGCGATCATGCGTCCTTTAGCTATTTAGGTAGGTAACTCCTTACCAATCACATCTCTATGTGACTCTTAGATCTTTATGGGACTGTATCATCATATGATACGACATGTTTATCCCATCTAATGCCTTGAGGCCCAAAACCATTTTGATAGCCCCATTAAGTCACACAATAAAACTCGTGAATGGCAAGGCCCAAACGACGAGGCCGAAGCCCAGCCCCATATCATCAAGGCATCACTCAAACACGTGTCGCAGAGGGCGATCACCGCATTTAATGATCCAAGACTTCAATGGGCGTCGAACTGAAAACCCCCATTCACCCGTGTCTCCTCAAGGTCAAGGTAGATACGTGTCGCGGAGGGCGATCACCGCTCTACGATGAACAAGATTTCAACAGTGTGTTTTATTGATGGCATTAAAACTTAAGATTTTCTAAAAGGGTTTGATTTTTGAAAAAAAGTTTCGTTTTATAGTTTAATTTTAAAACTCCTTTTAAAATTAAACGAGTCATGCCACATGTTTATCACCCCATGTATCACATACATATATAAACATGTGCACAGATCTTGCATCATATGCAAAATCCCATGCTCGTATCGTATACGAAATTGTTGCGCCAAAACGGGGTAAATAGCATGTTAAAATCGCGTCCTAATCATACATCTAGCGCTTTGTATCACATACAAACTAAATGTAAAAACAAACATATATCGTGTTTAGATATGGCCCACCTATCCTAATAATTCTCCCAAGCCAATGAGAGAATTTTTCTAAAAAGAAAAGTAAAATTACAAGAGAGTAAACCCCAGTTACATTGAGGTATAAACTGAAAAGTAAAATTACATCGGATAGAGGGAGACGACACGTAGGCCGTATACACCAAAAACCTAGAGCCATATCCAACACCACACAATTACATATATATGAACAATTCATACAATTATGTCAAACACGATATATTTGCAACACATCAAAAACGATTTTTGTAGGTGTTTAAATTAGGGTGTGCAATTTTAACATGCATTTTTTCTTGAAATTAGGCCCATTATCAATAATTATAAAATTCAGGAATCATATTCCAAAATTTTAATTATTGACCCAAAAATTTTAAAATTCACAATTTTATTAAATTTTCAGTCACCCACATAATATTATGATTAAAACACTTTTAACCATAATTATATGGGAATTTCAACTTTGGCCTATATTTACAAGAAAGTTTTCCAAATCAATCCTATTGATTTCTTTATGTATCACATACATAAATTTGCACCTTTTTCTTGTAGATTCAATTTTGAGAAAAATAATCGGTGGATTTTTTTTGCAAAACCAAAACGTGATTGAAACAGGTAAAACACGGCAAGCATACATCACATGTACACAAAATATGATTTTAAATTCAGGACTAGCGTGGCTCTGATACCACTGTTGGGTTATCCCGGGGAAAACACACAGCGGAAGCAAAAGTATAAACAAAAAAAAAACTAGCGCTCCCCAGGAAAATCCCACCCTGAGATCCGCTAGTTGAATTTAAAACCAGATACGAAAAGTGTTATACGTCAAGCTTTCAATCGGATGATTGAACTTGGCGAGTCTAGAAGTCCGTTTCCACGTCCTTCCTCCACCGGTAATCCACACGAACAGTTTCCCGAAGACGAGGTGCTAGCCTCCTTGTTTCTTTCTCCAAAGAAACCGGGATTGAATCTACAGTTGTTGAACTCAGGAACTCCTTCTCTAAATTCAGGCTAGGTGGCGCAACAGAGCAGAAGACAGCAACAAAACTCCTTTTGTTCTTCTTCTCTCAAGAAACCTAGGAACCCACAACTTCAATTTTCTCTCTAACCCCTTAGAAGAAAATCGACTTCTCTCTCTAGAAAGGTGGGTGGCGAATTTTCTCTCTCTACAAGGATGAAATTCGACTTCTCAGAGTGAGCTAGGGTTTTTTACAAGCATGTACTCTTAATTTGAGCTAGGCGACTTATATCTTATATAATTACCAAAATTATGGTAATTTTATAAATACAAAATCATGATATTACAATAATATCATATCTTAAAGACTTGAATATCTAATTAAAATATTACCATAATATTTTAATTCAAATTCAAATCACTATCTCAGAGAATCAAATGGAAGATCAAATCTCCCAATGGGACCCACATGAGATAGGCGCCTAGTTCCTTATATTTTAGGGAATTTTATAAATCAAAATAACTCCTAAAATTAAGAAGTCATAACCAACTTATTTTATCACAATGTTTTTTGAATTAAAATATTACAATAATATCATTAATTCAAATTTTGAATTCTGAATTTAAATTCTTTATTGAATTAAAATATTACCCCAATATCTTAATTCAAATCTTGAATTTCAAATTCAAATTCAAACTCATGACTTAAATTAATAAAACATTTTTATTAATTAAATCATCCTAAAATGAGGCGCCACCCTCTAGCAAAATATTAGGGAATTTTATAAATCAATAATCTCCTAACTTTTAGGAATTATTTGATTTATTATTCCTAATATTTAAATTGTAAATAATTAATCTCTATTAATCATTTAACAATTATTTAAACTGTAGAAAATTTAAGACAAGACATAATGTCCCAGACATTTCCTCTGTGTCTTAAATTAGGCCACGGAGTGACCCACGAATTACCCTAATTCGTGTCCCTTATAAAGTGTGTTCTAATCCTGCTCGTGTGTGACCCAGCAGGCCCCACGTGAAGTTGGCAGTAGGTCATCCCCATGTCCTACAAGTCGTGAGCGGACTCTAGCAAGCCATCACGACTACCCAAAACACGTGAGTGATCGTTTGTTACCAAAACCGATTTAACCTTAGTACCTCCTTGGCACCGACCCTATTGTTCTGCGATATCTTGGTTATGGATCAGGCACAGGAAAGTCATCCATGATCCAAACCTTTACTTTCTCGATCTCCTTGAGTAAGTCCCAATATGCTGAGTGGCCACTCTTTCCTTGGACAGACTCATCGAGGGTGCCAGTAAGATATCTCCCATCCAATGGGGAACAAAATCCCTATTTTGGTCAGTCCACATTCCTCAGCACGGCACTCAACCAAACCCGTACTTAGCCCTTATGGCTACCCTGCTACGGGCAACGTTAGACTAAGCCAAAGTCTGACAACTGCAACGCCGGAATAATGATGACCTCAGGTCTAAGGCGTCGTGTTAGGCGTACAGGAGAGGCAAGCTGATGACTAAGCCCATGCAGGACTCTCCGGGTCAGTCCAGCAACTCGTAACCCCTTACGTAATTGCACCATGACTCTCGTTCCAACATCTAGTGCGTGCATCCCTATGAACCGAGGTCATGCTGATCTTAGTTCATTTTCGCTCCCACGAAAACAATTGATCAGGGACAGATTTAGATTAATTATCTTATAATTAATCATGGACGTTATCACAGTAAACATGCTAATAATGTGAAAACCATTAATTTATCTCTATAAATTAATCCATATGTTCATAACATATATAAAAGAGGATTGGCCCTAGGGCACAATTCCAACAATGCTGGTCTTAGTTCATTTTCGTTCCCACGAAAACAATCGACCAGGGACAGATTTAGATTAATTATCTCATAATTAATCACGGACTGTTATCATAGTAAACATGCTAATAATATGATAACCATCAATTTATCTCCATAAATTAATCAATATGTTCAAAACATATTTATAAAATGATTGGCCCTAGGGCACAATCTCCAACAATAGCAGCATCAGATGCAACAAAGGAGGCTGTGTGGATTACAAAGTTCGTTGCCGAGCTTGGTGTGGTTCCGACCATCTCTGATCCCATAACCTTGTTTTGTGATAATAGTGGTGCTATTGCATAAGCCAAGGAGCCACGGTCCCATCAAAGGACCAAACACATAGTCAGGCGTTTTCACCTTGTGAGAGAGATGATTGACAGAGGTGATGTAAAGATATGCAAAGTAGCAGGCGAGGATAACGTTGTCGATCCTCTTACAAAGCCTCTTGCGCGGGTCATACATGAACGGCATGTATCGTCGATGGGGATTAGACGCATTGATCAGTGTACCTAGTGTAGGAACAACTAGATTGATGATTGTACCTAGTGCAAGTGGGAGTCTGTTGGAGATTGTGCCCTAGGGCCAATCATTTTATGTATATGTTTTAAACATATTGATTAATTTATGGAGATAAATTATGTTGTTATCATATTATTAGCATGTTTACTATGATACCGTCCTTGAATAACTATGAGATAATTAATCTAAATGCGTCCCTGGTCGATTATTCTCGTGGGAGCGAGAATGAACTAAGACCAGCTTGACCTCGGTGTATGGAAATACATGCACTAGATGCTTTACAAGAGTCATGGTGCAATTATGTAAGGGGTTACAAGTTGTTGGACTGACCCGGAGAGTCTTGCATGGGTTTAGTCATTAGCTAGTCTCTCCTATACACCTGTCATGATGCCTTAGACCTGAGGTCTTGATTATTCCGGCGTTGTAGTTGTCAAACTTTGGCCTAGTCTAACGTTGCCCGTAGCAGGGTAGCCATAAGGGCTAGGTACGGGTTTGGTTGATTGCAGTGCTGAGGAATGTGGTTGACCAAGATGGGATTTTGTCCCTCATAGAGATCAGAGATATCTAACTGGCGCCCTCGATGAGTCTGTCCAAGGAAAGAGTGGCCACTCAGTAAATTGGGACTAACTCAAGAAGATCGAGAAAGTTGTGGTTTGGATTAAGGATGACTTTCCCGTGCCTTATCCAGAACCAAGATATCGTGTGACGATAGGGTCTATGACAAGGTGGTACTAAGGTTAAATCGGTCATTTTGATAAAATGATAACTCACGTGTTTTGGGTAGTCGTGATGGCTTGCTAGAGTCCGCTCTCGACTTGTGAGTCATAGGGATGGCTTGCTGCCAACTTCACGTGGGGCCTGCTCGGTCACACATGAGCAGGATCTGGACACCGCTTAAAGGGACACGAATTAGGGTTAATTCGTGAGTGACTCCGGTGGCACAATTTAAGACATAGCTAAATGTCTCGGACATAAAGTCTTGTCTTAAATAAAATCTACGGTTGAGATATTTAAATTTGTGGGACAAGTTTAAATATATTAATTGTTAAATAATTAATGGGATTAATCTGTTTACAATTATAATATTAGAAAATAATAAATTAAATAAGGTTCCTAAAAGTTAGGAGATTATTGATTTATTAAATTCACTAATATTATGATAATGGGATTGAGGGTGGCGCCTCATATAAGGGGATTTTAATTAATGGAAATGTTTTATTAATTAAAGTCATGGATTTGAATTCAAGATTTGATCTTGAGATTCAAAATTTGAATTTAAGATATTAGGGTAATATTTTAATTCAAAATCATTGGAAGATAATAAGTTGGTTATAACTTCCTAAGAGTTAGGAATGTTATTTTGATTTATTAAATTCCTTTAAAAATGAGAGCAGATAGGCGCATGGCTTGTGGGACCAAGGAGGAAGATTTGATCTTCCATTTTGATTCTCAAAGATTGCATTTTGAATTCAATTAAGATATTAAGGTAATATTTTAATTAAGAATTCATGTGAGATCCTAGAATTTTACACATTAGTTTTAGGGGTTTAGAAATAGAAATTAGTGGTATCTAGAATTCAAAATCGATTTTAGGCTAGTTTCGGGCTAATATTAGAAGTTTTAGTTTAGAATTTTTAGAAATTAGCAAACATCGTAGTTTATGATGTTAATTGTCATACTTGAGATCTCCATATTTTATTGGGCTAGTGGTAAAAATTTGGGAGCAAACGGAGTTTAAAACTTGATCTGACTTTTTATTTTGGCACTGCAATAGATCACATTCGAGTAAGAAACGGGATATGTTAGAGATAGAGTTTTCAAAAATAAATTTCATATTTGGAATCCACTTCTTGAAATGAATCAAACGATATAACTTTTGTATAAAAATTCCACTTTGAAAAAATACGTGTTTTAGGGACTAAAATGTAAGAAATTCTGAATTTTAGAGAATATACCTGAGAGTATTCCTTTTCTAGAAGTTGAAAGATCTCTCCCCTGACTTTTGAAATTACCTTTCAGCACCCCCAACCTTATGAATTAGCAAATCAGCCCCTATATCATAAAAATGCACCTCACGACTCCCTTCCTCTCATTTTTCATTCCAACTTGCTTCCTTCCTCCATGCATGATCGACCCTTGCTGCCATCACCACCTGTGACCGCCACAGACCTTGTCGCCGCCGTCTACTGCCGCTGGGAGCCCGTCGCCGGCGAGCAACACGCTTGACCGTCGACATCTCCTTCCAAACCTCCTTGGTGGTGCGTTTTTTTTCTTTTTTGTCTCTCGTTTGTTTCCTCCACTGTGAAACTCGATTCTTTCTGTTTCGGTTGTTGGTCTGCTGCAATTTATTGGTTTTTTATGATGTTCTTAACATTCTAAGACAATGGTTAGCAACTTGGTCTCAATTTCACTAATTGTGGACCCGATAGAAATTTAGGGCTCACTTGAATTGGGGTTTTTGGCCAAATCCTTCATGTTTCTTGAAATCAATAGTTCTAATAAACTATTTCCATGACAATAATTGATTCTACATTATTGGTTCAATGCTTGGTTTCATTCTCTATGAAATTTGGACCCGATGAATTTTAAAGCAAACTTTAATTGGGATTTTGACAAAAATCCTTGAATTTTTCTTGAAATTTTTGGATTAGATGAGTTCAATAAACTATATTAATGAGTTCTAATGTATCGATTTAAATTTAAAATGCGTATTTTGAAATTTAACTATCATGCACAAAGCTTCAAAGTTGCATTTTGGTCCTCATGGATGATTTTGATAGTTTTGATGAATTAAATAGATTACTTTGGAATTATGGAAAGTTTTGGAACAATGATATTGAATTTAAAGTGTGGTAGTTTATGTATGCAAGCTTTATTGAAAGCAAGGAAAGTGGCAAGTCTATGAGAATTTGGTCTTGAAACTTGATTTTGAACTGCACTGTGATTGTATTGTTTCAAACACTGTTAAAGCTCCCAAATTGATACCTAAGCCTCTTGTTGGTCTCTTGGTTAGGTTCTAGGATCCTAGGAGAGTGTGGCTAAGAATTAGAATGAGTGTTAAAAAGTGGTTGTGAAAGTTTATCTTTAGCTTTTTGAAGAGATTGGGTCTTCGGGTCATTTGAAAGTCGATTATTGAGTTGTGTAATTGAGTCCTCGTTTGTGAATTTGTTAATAGATTCGCCTACATCGATCGTTGGTCAGGAAGCTAACATGTGCAGTTATCTATCTTTTTGGAATCAGGTGAGTGGCTTTCTTATCCCTGCCCCGCTTGAGGGTTTGTTTATCTGATGAAATTAGTTGATGTTTAAATTGATTATGCTGTTAAAGTTCATTGGAAATGTCTAAATTTAAAGTATGCTTGTGTGGTGGTCTACCCCTTTGACTGAACAGGTTAGTGTTAACGGTTGAACTTTGGATGTGGTTATATTTGTGTTCTCCCAAATTGATTGTTGAGTAGACAAGGTTACTTGTTACCTAATAGATTGAATTGTTGTCATTGGTTGTTTGAATTTGCTTGTATATGTGAATGTCCTCATCAGGGTTGGTTTAGTAAATGAATATGCTCACAAAGATAATTCTTTGCTAATAATTGGTTGAACTTGAGAAGCTCGGAGTATTACTGCGCTTGGTTTTATATTCTTCAAATGTATTTCCTTGTTAATAGTAGTTGGACTTTGGTTGTATGTTTACCCGTTTACACAAGTGCTGATGACGATGACAATGAGTGTTGTATGTTTTGGTTGATTGAATTTGTTTGTGCTTGTGCTTGTGCTTGTGCGTGTTTGTGTTTGTGTTTGTGTTTGTGTTAGCTCTCTTGAGACAATATGAGGAACCACTGGGGACGGCGATACATAACGCCCAGTTGAATTTGTAAATGAGAAACCCCTTGGGGACGGCGATACGTAACGCCCAAGTGGGAAAAGAAACAGATATGGAAACGAGAAATCCCTAGGGACGGCGATACGTAACGCCTTGTGGATGAGGAAAAAGGAAATGGAAATGATGAACCCCCTGGGGACGGCGATACGTAACGCCCAGGTGGGAAGTAGAAATGGAAATATGAATTCTGGGGACGGCGATACGTAACGCCCAGCTGATATGTGATGTTGATGTTTTTGGTTACATTTGAGATTTTGCTTATTATAAATTGATGATTGTGTACCGTTGAATGCTGACGCTAATGACGTTATTTGGCTGGAATGATGTTATCGGTTTCTACTGTTGCTCGTACTACAGGAGGAAACTTTTGACATAGTCACCACCTAAATATCTCTACTTTCACAAACCCCTTCTCATTTGGATATGATAAGATTGTAATTCAAAGGTTATTTACGAAAATGGTATTTCACTTCAAGAAGACCCCTTTGTTATAATACTTGCTATAATTTTGATCCAACATCTCTACAAGTCTTTTTGTTTAAGATTTTGTTCTTATTATTATGATGACCCTAATTCGGTTTTTAATTCCTATTTGAACTTTCAAGTTTCAATGGTTTAAATATTTGTTTTCTATCAAACTTGAATTTATCAAAAACCGTTTTTGTTTTAGAAAGAGAAAAGAGAAATCCCCTATACGTTTCTTCTCGAATTTTTATTTTGATAAAGCTTAATCTATGATCACTCTATTTCAACAAGACTCAATTTCTCATCACTCTGTGCTTCATTCTTGTTAAGTTTTACCCTTTTATGATTATATTTAAGGACAGATATTTAAGAACCATTTCCTCTTGATGTAAGTGTTGGAGATTGTGCCCTAGGGCCAATCATTTTATAGATATGTTGAGAACATATCAATTAATTTATGGAGATAAATTAATGGTTATCATATTATTAGCATGTTTACTATGATAACAGTCCGTGATTAATTATGAGATAATTAATCTAAACCGTCCCTGGTCGCTCATTCAAGTGGGAACTTGAAATGAACTAAGACCAGCATGACCTCGGTGCATAGAGATGCATACACTAGATGTTGGTACGAGAGTCATGGTGCAATTACGTAAGGTGGTTACGAGTTGCTGGAC
>QANZ01040771.1:23812-54209 GCA_003254925.1 Chamaecrista fasciculata | reverse complement strand
ACTTAAGAATCACCCGTGGAATTCCACGGGGTTAAAACTAGTTTAAGTCTTAATTTGGTATCATAATTTTTTGTTGTACTTTTTGTCTTATATTTTTTGCTCAAGTTTTAGATTTGGTCATGTATCACTTTTGTGTTACAAAAATGATATTATGTATTGGGCTCACATTAATTGTCTAAAGTATTTTATTTGGTTTAATAAAATAAATGGGTTGATAGATGGTCCAATAAAAGAGAAACCCAAATTATAAAGTAATCACCTGGGCTTTAGCACATATTATATTAAAAGTCTAGCATGTGGCTAAGTGTAAGTCTTTTAGATTTTTACTGAAGTCCGTGATGGGAGGACCTAGTAAGACAAATGTATGTATAGGCTAGGTCCCCTCTCTAACCCTAACTCTATGTGAGTCACCCATTAGAGCCACTACACAACAAAAGGGCTAGGGGCATAGAGAGGAATACCTAGTTCTCGAAGTTTAGATTTGGAGATGGATGAATTAGGTACGCTCTCTACTGTTTTTAGTTTCAATGTTCCACCATTCCAATTGGCTCGATTAAAGTTGCTTCCGCTTACAGCTTATGCTTCTCGGAGTTTAGATTTGGAGATGGATGAATCAGGTACGCTCTCTATTGTTTTTAGTTTCAATGTTCTACCATTTCAATTGGCTCGATTAAAGTTGCTTCCGCTTACAGCTCATGCTTACATTTTGAACTCATATCTTTTAGTCATGTTGCAGAATTAGTTTAATATATTTGCAAAAAGTTTCACTGTCAACTCCACTTAACCTAACGATATAAGACTAATTATACAACTTGACCAAAAGATATGCGACTGATTCTGCACACTGTCTTAAATATATGAGACCAAAATTGGAACACGAGACAAAATATGTAACTTAAGCAAAAGACATGAGACTAAAAGTGCAACGAAAAAAATTATGAGACTAAATTGAGAGTTGAGAAAAATTATAAAATCAAAAGTACAATTTAGCCCTGAATTTATCTATAATCTAGAGAGATTAGAGTAAAACACATCGTTTTACTTGAGGAAAATTTAAATAAAATCATGTGTTTCACTCTAATCTCTCTTTGAATTATAAAGAAATTCAGAGAGGTAAATTATAGATAATCCAAGTTTAAACAAAACTTTACTCAAACACGAATTTGCATATGTTAAAAAAAATTCGGCAATGTTGGGGAAAAATAAACAAATAATTAATTCAGCAATAGAGTGCACTTTTATTTTTATACTTTTTTCTGTATGAAAATAAAATTATATAATCTTATGGCTAAAGTACTTCAGCATATTCGTTCCTCCGAACAATATAAAATTGTTTTGTTTCACTTTTTTCCAATATGTCATAGTTTCTCACATTTCATTTCAATAACTGATTGGCAAGAGTATTATTTTTATTTCCAAACTTTATATTAATTTTAAATTAAATTTCATCACTAATGTTCAATTATTATTTTTTTAAAAAAATCATATACTTTGATTTATTTTAACTTTAGCCAAATATTAATGACTAATGACATGTAATATAAAATTGAAAAAATAAAATAAAATAAGCTCAAGTCCTAACTCAAATTGAAAAATATAATAGAATCTAAAAAATTAATCAAAGGATAAAATCCACAAAAATATAAAATTTGATAACAGAATTAACTATAAATAGACAAAATTGATATAAAATTTAAGAACGAAGACATTACTTTTACCCAACTTGTTCCACTTTTCTTTCCTTGCAAAAAGAGTTGTCAAAACAGGCTAGCCCATCCCAGCCTGACCCTTACCTGTTTTGGCCCGTTAATATTAGGGTTGGGCCGGGCTAGGCCTGTTTAAAAATAGGGTTGAATTCTTCTAACCCGGCTCGACCATAAACATGTACAGGGCTAGCCCGCCGGACCTCATATTTTTTTAAAACAAATAACAAATACATAATATAAAAAAATGGACTTTATATAAAAAGTTAAAGTTGAAGTGTTAAACACAACACATAATTAATAGTAATAAAATTTTAATCAAAATTATGATAAAAAATCGTGCTAAAAAAAACAATTACTTTGATACTATGTACAAATACACTAGCTAATAAGTCTAGAAAATAATAAAAAACATTATAATTAAAAGCGCACGACGGCACAAGAACTAACACACTTTCCCTCACTATCTCAGAATTTCAATGATGGTGATTCAAGAAGAAGATGCTAGAGGGGAGAGACGAGACGAGAGAGAACAAATAAGAGAACAAAAACGTGGTTGGTTACTCCTTTTACGGTAAATTTAGAATGTACTATGTAGAAGACCGCTAGTAGAAGGAAACAAAAGAAAATTTAGCTAATATTATATATTTATATGAATGAAGTTTGGAGAATGAAATCAATGCTCTAAGTATCAAAGACCCAAAATATTTCTAATTTCTTTTTTAGAATATGGCTCAAAAAGCTCGTTTTACAAAATTGACGTATTTTTATGACTTAACCCACTTTTTTTCTTTTCATAAGATACAATACTGACCCGACAGGTCTAAGTCTATTTTCACGGCTCTATGTACAAAGTTATCGAAGACTTAGGAAAAGCATCAAGCAAAATAGAGCAACAAAACATAAGCAAATATGTAAATTGATATTTAACAACATTGCATCTAAGTTCTACTCCTAGATTACTATATCCATATCAGTATTCATAAAGAAGTGAGACAATAGCGATTAGGAATTAGGAAATTAGGAATTCTAATATCCAGCCAAACTAGGCACAAATTACAAAGCATTCAACAACGTTCATCACCACGATTAGGAATAGGGATTGATATTTCAATGCCATTTCTTAATTTTTCTCTCACTTCTAACCCACCTGGGGGAGATATTAGGCATTTTCACATGTATTGAGGACAAACCTAACGTAGAAATACTAAAAAAAACTTTTTGTCTAGCCCAAAAAAAAATGCCTTACATATGTTTTACAATAAAACTTATTATTTGGGCGGTTTTTTTTCACAGTTTTAACTATTTGGTCTTTGTATTTTTGAAATAGACTATTTGGTCCCTCAAAAATTACAAATATCAACTCGTTAGTCCTTATAGCATATCTCCGCTACTGACACTGATAATCTGGCTGTTAAGTGCACATGTGCCATTAAGCTTCATGTGTAATACAAATATTTGGGTCTAACTTAATTTTAGACTAGTTTAATTGTGTTTGTTGATCCGGTTCAATTGATTAAGGTAATTAAGATGTCAAAGTGACATTTAATGCATTTAACGACCACGTCATTAAATAATTTAACGAATTTTAACTACTAGACTAAATATAATTGACAATTGTGATAAATAAGGGACTAAAATGTATATTTCAATAAATGAGAGATCAAATCAAAAGGAGGGACCAAATAATAGGTGTCCTTTATGTTTTAAGGTCTAGACAAGAATCAAATTTCATTCAAGTCAGAGTCCCATAATAATTCTTTGTTCAAAAAAACGAGTCCCCTAATGATGATAAAATTCTTTCAACAAGAGAATCTCTATCAAGTCTCAAACTCGAGATCTTCTTTATAAAAATTGGAGTTCATACTATTCTAATCAAGCACTTGTCGGTCTTTAACAAAATTTTAAGTACACTAAAAGGATATATAACCCGTAATATCATCAGGAAATGAATTTATCCAGTCTTAACTAAATGATACCCTTGCTACCTTGAAATTGGGGCAGTCATCATCATAACCCCAGAAGTGGCAGTGACTAGACAGTTAACATGCTAAATATAGTTTGTACAACTATAACTCAAATATAGTTTGTACAACTATAACTCAAGTTCCGGTGACACAAATACAAGACACGATACGGGCACAACCACACTCTCACACCAATAAACATGACATGAAAAGATTATTAAAAATTTATTAATTTTGATGAAAACTTAAAAAATCATAATATCTATTCATGACATGTCATATGTGGGATACTTTTTATTTTGCATGTCTGTATTCAAAAACCCATATATAGAGCAAACTTTCTATGGATAAAATGTATCCAGCTGACTCCAAGCTTTTGTCCGAGTCAATAAAAATGAATAAAAAAATTGACACACAAGGACACATGTTATATGAGTGTCGCAAATGTGTTCGTGTCTGACACGTCAGATAACACTATCCAAATGGAGAGTATCCTTGCTTCATAGGTTTTGTCATGATTTTTCATGGAGAGATCTTGTGACGAAACAAGTTCATTTGGAAGAAAGAAAAAATAGTATTGCAGAGTTTTGTTAAGAAGATGGCAGTACAAAAGTTCTCCCAAAAAAGGACCCATTTTGTGATCTAACATGCTGCTTTGAAAGCTGGATACCAGCTGAACCCAGCTTCCCATTATAGTACACAAACGAACTACAAAATTACTATAATTCTCTACAAAATGCCTATGAAATGAAGAGAACAGTAGCTCTAGACAAGTCTTGGGAGGACAAAAAGCCAGCCTACTCACACTTGATAGATCGATATATGTGACGGACAAAGAGCAAAGCCGCCCGGAATCCAACGGTTCCGAGCATCAAGAAGAAACCATAGCATATACAGGCCATGTATCCAAAGAAGAATGAGGTCTGCATGAATCCTGACATGTCAGAGCGAGCATAGTAATAATACAAACAGTAGGCGTAGATGAACAAGCCAGTTGATCCACCACACAGGAATGATCTGTCAAAAACCAAAATCCAGTGAGCATATATATAATAACTTTCCCTGGAAAATTAGAACTCATGGAACATTATTATGCTTTGGTCAAAGTGCAAATTTGGTCCCATATCTCTTGTTCAATTCCCAATTTGGTCTCATATCTTTGGGTCAATTCCCAATTTAGTCTCATCTTTTTTTGTTGCAGATTGATCTCATATCTTTGGATCATTTGCAAAATTGGTCCTATATCTTTTGATCAGGTGTAGAAGTGGTCCCATATGGGACCGAAAGTGCAACAAAAAAAGATACAGGACCAAATTGGGAACTCAGCAAAAGATATGGGACCAAATTTTCACTTTGACCTTATGTTTTTTATCTCAAATTTGAATTTAATATAAAAATTCAAGTGTAGATGCATATAGTCAAATAATAGCAGGTTATGTCGCCATTAAAAGATATTTCTAAAACCAAAACAGTTCCAAAAACAAATAGTCAAACACAACATCATAGTTACTAAAGAAACGCATAGCATAGATAAAACAAAATCCACTCTTTTAAAGAATTTTTTCCCTTGGAGGATGATGGCAGTTAGGTCCAGATATGCAGAAATTCAGAAAACGTATACAACAATGACAATTAGGAAGAGCTGAGATTTGACAGACAAACCTAAGAATCAATCAAAGAATTTGGAGACAACCTAGTAAGAACTTCAAAATAAAGGTTGGTGTTCAAAACATCCGCATTCTAACCTATTAAAAAGGCACATATTTCATTCTATAAAGTGAACAAATAAAAATACTAACTTGATAAAATAGAAAAAAAGATAAAGATCCCGATTCACATATTTATCTAGTTACAACAGTTACACCTAACCCAACATCTAGATCATCTCAGAGGCAACTAATTGCAAACACAAGGTAGACGCAATATATGGATCCCACACTAACTAGGAACAAGCAACAGAAACACCCAACAAATAAGCAGTGGGGCAAGACCAAGAAGACAACCAATTCAACTAACAACAAATGGAACAACCTAGATGAATATCAAAGTGTTATATAACAAACCAATTTAGAGACCCATACACGGCGGAAACCGAGTATTGTCTATGCTTCCAATGGGGAAAGTTACAAATTAAGGGTGTGTTTGGTACATGAATAGTTTTTCCATTTCCGAGAATCATAATCCTGGGAATGTGCTTAAAATATTCCTTGAAGTATTGTAAAATATGCCCAGGATTGTCACATTATTGTGTTTGGTTCGACTTTAATATTTGTGGGAATATATAATAAGTTTCAACATATATCCTTGAATTTTTAAACTAACAATTTCAATAAAATAATTCCTATATCAATTTAACTTAGGTTATTTAACTTTAAAATATAATTTAAATTTCAAAATTCATAATTCTATGATAATTATAATTTATAAATAACTTATTTATCATTGAAAAATAATAAAAGAAATTAATTAAATATACTTCAAAAATAAATATAGAAAATTTTAAATTTTATAATAATCATCTAATTATAATAAATAATTAACAATAACAATCTAATAATGATAAATAGTTTATAAAGAAATTTAAAACAAACAAAATTTAAATATACTTTAAAATTTCATTAAATATTAATTAAGAAAATAAAAGAAATAATAATTATGAACAGAAAAGAGATGTTTGAGATAAGACTATTTTAGTCAATTGACTATATCAAAATAATCTCATCCCATGGGAATAGAATAATCCCACCCCCCCTCTATGGGAATTAAAAACTTACATTTCATGGGATTAAATCATTCCCAAGATTACAACATTCCCAAAACTATTTTTTTAATCCACGTAACAAATACGGGATTAACTTACTCCAAAGCTCATAATCCTAGTATTATTTTTCTAATCAGCGTACTAAACACCTCCTAAAGTTTTGACCGCATGCTTAATTTACTAGCAAATAAATAAGCATTATCCAATTAGCTTTCAAATCAGATAATATCTATCCATAAATAAAATATAAAAAATAACTGCAACACATAGTAAGTTTCATTCATACCTCCACCACCATTCATGGTCTTCAGCAGCTAGCTGGAAATATGTCAATGCCACAGTAATGAAAGCAGTAACAATCAACAGAATAAGGAAGACAATGAACAGGATGCTATAAATGGTGTAAATCCTGTGACCCCAGACACTTGCAAATATATAGTAAAGTTCAATGTATATTGCACTGAAAGGCAAAAACCCGGCCATTGCCATCTGAGGAATTGTTCCTCGATACCATGGCAAAGGTGGAATCTCCCTGGGGTATTTAGTTGTGCGAACAGGAGCTTGAAATTCTGAGTTGCTATTCTTGCCAGCAATCCCACCCAACACTAGTAAAGGTGATGTTACAAGGGTCCATATAAGAACTATAACCACAATTGTGCCAAACGGAAGGGCAGCAGTGGCATTGTAAACAATTGCTACAGTATTCAAAAAGCAAAATGTGAGAAACAGAGGTCCACAGAAGAGGCATCCAGTCAATAGTAGATTTCTAACCTGTCACGACAAAAGGACAAGATTATTATGATTAACAACTAATATCACAACAATTTTAATGAGTACAGAACCAAATTGCAAATAGAAGTATTAAGCACATACCCAATTTGTTCCTTCTAGCTGACGATAGAAGGAGGTTGCAGTGTAGCCAGCAATCCCTGAAGTGAGTGCATATATGACGACAAGTGCAGTAAATAGAGCCCCTCGGTTGTATGGATAAAATACACCAACAAGTGCGAGAATGAAAATGAATACCGTTCTGCATGGAATGCATAAATACAATTTATTGTGACAGAATTGTAAAGTATCACAGGATAGCTCAAGTGATATGACATTGGAATTAAGACATTGCAAGAAGCCAAAAGAAACTTACAGAGTAAACAATTGGGTACCAGAGCCAAGGGCAGCTGCAAAGAGAGACTTGTGCTGAGGAAACCTAAATACATCTCCATGGATGTATTTCCAACCAGTCTCTTCCTGATCCTCGGCAGATTCCTCATCATGGGCATATCTTTTTCAAGGACAAACAAGTAACATCCATGATCAGCAAAGAGCACGGTCAGAGAAGAAAGGCACAAAAAAGAAAACAAATTGGAAATAGATTTCTTACTTGACAAAGTCATTCTTAAGGACTCGCATAAGAATAGTTGCAAGAAACCCAGTTAGAAGAAGCACTGTTACACATGAATTTATGATTGAGAACCAATGGATCTCCAAATGGTGAGGCAGAGAGGAAGATTGAGAGTATTTGTCCATCCGCTTCTCAAACGGAGTGTTAGTCTCCTTCCATTTTACAGTATACAAAAATTCCACATCAACGTCTCTATCCTCTGTAACGTCCACAAGGGCATTTGGATCTGTTCGTACATTGATTTCAATGACACGGTCCTTGTTATAAAAGATGTCAAAGTGAATATGCCTGTACAGGTAGTACTTATAATCACTTGGGTCTTTTCCATCCTTATCAATTTTCCCTATAAAACCCCAAATGGGCAAGTCATCATAATACATCTGAAAGTAGTAGTCCTTGCGTACAGCAGACCGAAACTGAGCCACTTCTTCCTTCTTGAGTGTCTTTTTGCAAACCGTTACAGAATCTTTGTCATGTTGGAATTCAAGTTTGTAAGGGGCACTAACTAAACGATCACCGTTCAATACTTCTCCAAGAGCTTCCTTTTTCTCTTTCAATTCATCTACAATCAGGATCATGGAAATAAAACCATTCTACTCATGAAAGAGGAAAAGTCAATGGAAAAGAATGATTACTGAGAGACCAAAACTAACCTGGTAAACAGAATGCCAGATCAAAATAGCGATATGTTTCACTGAAAAGAAAACAAGCATTATTATTATATATCAATATCTCATTCATACAGTTCAACCAATTCAAAAATTAATTTAACGTTAAAAATGAAAATGCTTCCTGCTAGCAGGAGAACACATTGACCAACCTAGTGACAACTACTAAGATAAATTCCATCAACCATTAAGCGTTTACCAAAAGATCCAGCATTCATAGATCACATACATGTTTAGAAACAATATCCCACATCCACAAGTATATATCCCATGATTCCAATCTCAGCCAATGTTCAAACAGAAACACGAAAACAAAAACCACAGGACATATCAGAAATATGATAAACACATTCATCAGGAAAACCATAGTTCAAACATAAAACAAACCGGGATCAAGTAAATTGCAGCAGTTTGCATTAACGGAAAGTTTTGAGGAGGAGAAGAAAAGGGGGATCAGGTAAGTAAATTTCACGTTCAAACGCTAACGCTCAGAATGAACTTAGATCCATCAGACACTAAAATTCCGGTTGAAAATTAGAGAAATAACATAAATCCGAAACACTGAGAATGAGCTTGGGGATCGAACAGACATTTACCTAGGATTATGAAAAGGGCCAACCTTGTTAGCATACAAGGGTACTGGATCTCCCTCCTTGTAACGATGATCTGATGCATCCGATCTCACATGGGTCGCACCAGAAAGAAGAAAAACAAAAGCGATAAGAAACACATCCACCGCAAACCCCATTGTTTGTTTCTCTTTCCCTTCACGCCAATCAACCTCACGTAAAAACCCAACAAACCCAGAAGAATCAGAGAGAGAGAGAGATAGAGAGAAGTATGAGAAATGCGAAGAAATCCAAAAGGGGGCTTATAAATGAAGAAATCGTTAGGAGTAGGAGGTGGAATTTGGAATTTGGTGGTATATTATTCTAACAGTGACAGAGACACCACGCCTCACTGAAATGTTTGATGTTTCACCTTACAAGAATGAATCACAAGACGAAGTGGTTCCTTTATGGCTCACTCACCGACTAGCTGGTCCGAACCTTTGGGCTGTTTCTGCTTCCTGTATTTTTTTAATAGTCTATTTTAATTTTTAGAAAAAAATTAATTAATTAATTCTTGTTGTTAAATCGAATTTTAAATTTAGTATCTATAATTGTTTTAGGTCAAAACTTCAAATTGGTCCCTTATATTTTATTTATTTCAGATTGATTCTATATGCTTTCATAATTTTTTAAATTGGTCTCAATCTTACTTTCGAGATACAATTTAACCTCATTTGTTAACGATTTCAACTAAGTGAAGAAAAAACACTTCAAGAGTTAGCATATAGTTTTGAACTCGTCGTAAAACGAGAGAGATATGATCAACTTTGCTTGTTTGGTCGTGAAACAAGTTACTTACTTTCAGGATTTTATTTTACCTTATTTATTGATGGTCCTAAAATACTCGTTAGAAGAAATTTGTAACTTTGAATTCGTCGCATTTGAAGTTAAATTGAGTGAGATATGATCATATTTAGTATTTTTTGAACCAATTTGAGAAATTATAGAAATATGTAGGACCAATCTGAAACAAATGAAACATAGGATATCAGTTTGAAATTTACCCCATACACAGGGACCAATTTGAGGTTTTGGCGCTTTTCAAACAAACCTATAAATTTTATAAATATTAAAATTTTTCATATTAATATTTATTTTAAATGTTAAAATAAATAATAATATGATAAAAGTTCATTATTAATTTTTAAAAAATTCGATATTATCAATATTAATATTATTATTAGTATATAATAAAGTGATTTTTCATTTTTTTTCTTGTATAGAATTTTTAAAAAAAAATATTTTTACATAATTAAATTAAAGATTAGAATCTAAAATTTTATAAAAATATCGACACTAAATTGGAAAAAAATATATATATAATAACTAAAATTGATCCTATATCAATATGCATTAATTAGATTTCACTTTGCCCATATGATTTTTTTTTTCAAATGATCTTCTATATTTGTATAATTTTTTACCTTTGTTCCAAACTCACTTGTGAAATGTCATTTAATACCGTTTGTCAATAAGTTTAATTGGACAGAATAAAAAAAACTCGTCAAGAATAATTCGTAACTCTGAACTCGTCATATTCAAATTTAAAATAAGATAGACATGATCAACTTCACTAGTTTAATTATGAAAGAAGTTGCCTATTTTAATTTTGCAGTCTGATTTGATCTCATTTTTTGACGGGCCTATTTGGATAAAGAAATGACCCGTTAAAAGAAACTCATAACTCCAAACTCGTGAAATTAAAGCTTGAGACAAGAAAAATATGGCTACATTTTGTCATATACTCACAACGCCCATGGGGTCGTTTCCATCTATTTTAGGAGGGACAATTGATATACTCTCTTTACAAACTAAATGACAAATCTACCTTAATAAATACCCCACACTTAGCTAACCACGATAACACCAAAAAGCAAGTCACATCCCAATTAATGCAACAATCCTAAGCATTAAATGCGGTGATCTCAAAATTTAATGTGGAAATACTCAGGACAGCTCCAGAAAGACAAAACTGGATAAGCCACAATGTACTTCCATCAGAAAGAAGGCCAGAGGTGACTAAAAGGCTCCCGCCCTTAAGCGCGGAGCGGGATGCATTTAATGCTCCCACCTACTCTCCCAGAAAGCAATCAGAAGGCTAGCACGACAATTCGCACGTTAGTTCTTTAGGTCTGACACATCGGATTGGACTGTTAAGTCACAAGCGAGGCTCTCTCACGCACGCACATGCCCCCCTCCAACTTATTCCTCGTACAACTCCAAACACAAGAGCACTTGAAGTATAAATAGTCAAAGATATCCCATGACAAGGTAAGACACTGGTTGAACATGATATTCTCCTATCACCAACACTCACATCTAACTTAATCATCGAAGAAGAAGCACAAGGAACCCTCCCTGTGATTCTTTCCTTTTAGGTTCGAGCGTCTACATCCAACTCAAAGGTATTTTAACCAGGAACTCAAGGTTAGATTCTACCCTATCCAACTTTGTGGTTTTCATTTTGTAATTTGGAATCAAAAATAAAAAATAATGGAAACATAGATGACCATTTTGAAACAAAACAAAAATGTAGAAACAAAGTGAAACTAATCCATACATAAAGAACCAAAGTCTTGTTGGCAAAAAAAAAAAACTCAAAGTCTTAACCTTTAAATTTTGAATAAAGAATAAATTATTTTTTTCTTATGCTAATTTTTTCTTATTAATTTTTTCCTATTAATTTTTTCCATGCTTGTTTATGGTAAATGTGTAGGCATGATCATCCTATGGGTCTGGCTTCAACTTAAAATCAACGAGTTCAAATATAGGTAAGGAGACTCTTTACTCGTACCCTTTTTACAATACTAAATATTTATTTTTATATATAAGAATATAGTATTTTTAAATTTTATGTGTTGAGAAAATATAAAATTACAAAAATAAAATATTAAATAATTCATATATATTGAAATAATTTATTAAATAATTAATATATTATTTTTTTTATTTTTATATTTCAATGATTATAGATATAAAATTTTTTAATGAAAATATATCTTTTATTAATAAAAAAAATTTTAAAATTTTCTTGGGTCTCTTCTAGGTATGAGAATGTGACTATTGTTAATTTTGGAAATTGAGATTAATTTTAAACTAAATTAAAAATTTAGTCCTTGAAAGATTATTGAGTTAACAACCCGATCTTTAAAAGATTAAAATCTATAATTTAGTCCTTGAAAGATTATTGAGTTAACAACCCGATCTTTAAAAGATTAAAACATATAATTTAGTCCTTGAAAGATTAAAATGATATACACTTTAGTCCCTAAAAGATTAAAGATTAAAGGTTCATTTTGGTCCTAAAAGTATGTCTTAATGTTCATTTTGGTCCATTATATTTCAAAATGTTCAAATTGGTCCTAAATATTGGCAATTTGGCACTTTTGGTCTCATATCTTTTGCTCAAGTCTCAATTTGGGCTTGTGTTGCACTTTTGGTCTTATATCTTTGGGTCATGTTGCAAAATTGTCTCATATCTTTACTAAAGATTCTACATTGTGAGACTAACCGTATAATTTTTTACAAAGATATGAGACTAAATCTGCAAAAAAAAAAAAAAAGATATGGGGTCATATGGGACGAATTCTGCATCTAACCAAAAGATATAGGATCAAAAGTGCGACAAAAAAATTATAGGACCAAATTGAGATTTAAGCAAAAGATATTGGATTAAAAGTACACTTTGACCTAAAAACATAGGTATGGAAATGGGAATGGCATGGGGTTCTGAGTGTGTGAGATCGGATCCTATATATAACTGTAGAGCACGCAGTCAACTCCTTGGGATGATCATAGTCTGTCTTCCAAATACGAGTCATTTTATTATATATTATACCACATGTAAACTTTTTTTTTTCCCCTGATATACCACATGTAAACTTGGATCAATATATAGCAAATCTATTATATGTTTAATCCTGAAATCACATGAAGTAACTACAATCATGTACTTGCCATATGTATATTTTGGCTTCCCCTTAATTTTTGATTTTCGGTCTCTATTATCCACCTATTACCATCATATATAAAAGACTAAAAGCAGAGCACATCTTGTGTTTGCCTGCCACGTGGCACTGTGACTTAAATTGTCATTAAAACTTTTTATGACTCTTCGACCAATCAATGTGCACCACGTCACATAGCATTTTATTAAACATTTTTTTATGATCTTTATATGTCCACATGTCCATCATAATTGCCATGTAATCCTTAATTGATCACACATCAACTTCCTACGGGTCCTGTCATCGTTTTCAATATGGCAACATATTAACTTTGAATAATCACATTGATTATAATGAACAAATTAATTATTGGTGATCAATGTTAATTATTTGATTTCGATTTATATATGGTATATTATTCAAACTTGTGAGCAACAAATTACACAAAAGGTATTCTCTATAGACAGATTGCTAGAATCACGATCAAACATTGGCATTGTCATTAACAAAATTCATATGTTTGTTTTACGAATTCTTACGTTTCTGAAAACAGATTAATTAGTTCATGGCATAAATTACGTTCGCTGATATGGCAAATTTATGATGATTGACATTTCAAAAAACTTTATAAATAGTGGCAGAAATTGCTATTAATTCATTATCGCTTCTGTCAATTTTTTTTCTTCGGTTTTGCAGAATAATTCTCTTCAAATTTTTTTGCAGAATAATTCTAAAGCCCGTCATGTTCCAAACTTCATGGTAATCACTCTCTCGCTCTTTTTTTTTATCATGCTTTTTTTTCTTCGGTTATCTAATCATCTTTTGGTTCTTCTTCAAATTTTTTGCAGAATAATTCTAAAACTCCTTATGCCAGAGAGGTTATTATTTTCTTCACTGTTTTTCTTTTATTGCATATGCAGAAACACATACAAAAATAATTTCTAATGAAAAAAGATATTGTTAATGAATTAATTGATGTTGGTACATACATACTCTGTTTTTTTTTCTTCCTCTGATTTCGATTATGATTATGGTTTTGATTTTGATTTTTTTTTTATGTATTTTCTTCTTCTTTTTTATTTTGAGATGATTATACAGTTGGGATTCAAGTTTCAACGATTGAGGTTCAGTATGAACATTTGAATGTGGAAGCAGAGCCCTATGCGCGAAGCAAAACTGTTCTATTAGAGTTTACCAACTGAAATCTATTTCCTTTGAAGTTGAAGAGTGCATTCTCAGATCAAGCAAGCAACGTTGTCAAATCAGCCCCACCCATTACAACTCTTTGGTATTTAACATTCAATGCTAATTCTTTTTTTCTTTTTTAACTGATAATTGATGATACTTTCTAATGGCTAATATTATTTGGGTTTTCCGCGATTTTTGTACAGGAGGATTGCTTCATAGCCAATCATAATTTGATAGAACTTGATGAAGTATAAAGTTTGTTGATAAACATGATCAGGAAATTTGATATTTCCAAGCTTCGACATATGCTTCCCTCTCATTTATATTTAGCTTTGTTTCTGTATCATGTTTTTTATTTTCTTCATAAATTTGGGCTAATGTAATCAAGTTAATCACTTTCTTATACTGATAATTAATTATCAACAATTACTCTTCCCATAGCACATCATTATATATATGGTAAAATTCTTTCTCCCACAATAACATCTTTATCCCCATTCAAATCACACACGAAGTGCTTGCAACCCATGATATAAATTCATGTTGCAATTTATTGAAACCCCAACCCTTCTTTCTCCCACAATAACATCTTCATCTCCATTCAAATCACAAACGAACTGCTTGAAACCCAATATACATATACATGTTGCGATTTATTGAAATCCCAAGCCTCCACTGCCACTTTATTCAAATTTACAATAGAGCACCAATGAGTTTGTGAAGTTTCCTTGGATTCAGAATAGAGGAGAAAGTCATGAACTTTCTACAGGACTAAATTGTCATTTTTTAAAAATTAATATTACTACAAAATATTTATCATTTCATGCCAAAAATTTTAATAGTATATTTATCGTTTCATGAGAGAGAATGTGCGTGTGTTTGAGTTTTTCTTTTTAATGGATATCAATAATTACGGGATCTTAACAAATCTATAATTATGGGATTTGACAAATTTTTTAAATTGAAAGTTTAAAGTATATTTTATACTTTTTTTTTCATGAATTCTATTTTTTTCGTTTCTTCATATTTTAATTTCATAATTGTNTTTTTTTTTTTAACGAAAAAATGGATGGAAAACGTTTGAGGGACCAACTGTGCAAAGTTTTGGAAAACTGAGGGACCCATATGAAACAAAAAATAATTGAGGGATCAATTTGGAACATTGAGCATAACTGAGGGACCAAAATAGGACTTTAACCAACTTATAATACCCATTATGATAATATTTTGTTGTTAATTGAAAATCAAAGGATAAATTCATTACTATTGATGGAATAACAAACAATCAAACATTAATAACAAAAAACATATATAAAAGATAAAAAAATTAGGCCAAAGTCTTATTTTGGTCCCCCAGTTATGCTTTTTGTTCCAAATAGGTCCCCCAGTTATTTTTTGTTCCATATTGGTCCCCCAGTTATGCAAAACTTGAAAAAGTTGGTCCCTCTAACGTTCTCCATCCATTTTTCTGTTAAAAAAAGAGGAAAAATAAACTTTCATCCCCAAAAGTTTTATTTTCTTATATTAAGGTCCTTTTTTTTATAATAGGATCAAAACACAAGAAAATGAAGTAAATTAAGATTTTAAGTGAATTTACCCAAAAACACAAAATAAATCTCTCGATAGATGACGTAATACAATAACTTAGCACGTTGGAAGTGTCCTGGTTGCCTGCCACGTTAGTCCCTGTGTACTTAATGGCCAGGCTATCACGGGCTGTGGCACAACGTTTGATGTGAGTGTAAATTTTCCGAGACCATCTTCAACACTAGCTAAATGTAAGAATCATACACATCATAATCTATGTATAATATGGAAGTTTTAATTTGGAAGAGTCTGCGTGGCGGTATAGATTACATTCTTAATAACATGTATATACTTTATGCGTTACAGGTAACCGTCGTAGCAGAATGTCTAAAATGAGAAAAAGCGGCAAATCATATCGTAAAAGAGATACCAGAGGTAGCGTTAAGTATTTATAAATAATTTATAATATAGACACTTTATTAAACAGAGAAGACGAGAAGCTCTTAGACATTTTTCTTTTTTTCAGTGCACACCGTTGTTCCCACACGGACAAACAATGGAGATGAGTTACTTTCAGGTTAACTCTTGATGCTGGTTAATATATTAGCACTACTATAGTGCCTTGGTTTTAATTTAATATGATAACATTAAATCTGATTTGGTATAGGTTTTGACAATTAAGAACCCTTCATTTATGACATTTCACATCGGTTTTCAGTATCATATAATTTTAAGCCGGTCTCTGTCTTCATATTGGTTGAGAATTTATTTGACGTAACGCTGCAGGTCATGTGTCGGGAGATTCAACAGTTGAAGTAAATCGTACAAAGCCACCTTCTATAGGCAAGTGGTCAATATCGAAAATATAGTCCCGTTACATTTTTAGCACAAGATTTTGGTTGACAGTTATAATGGTTGTTTTACTGTCTTTCTTTTGCAACTGTGTAGAGTACTTTGATATTGGACAACCTGACCGTGAATGTGAATCATGTGGTGCTTTGGTGTGGTATGAGGAACGCAGTGACAAATGCCGGAAGCCAACACATCCTAAATTCTCAATATGTTGCATGCAAGGCAAAGTCGAACTACCTCCATTTAAGAAACCCCCAGCAATTCTTGAAAGATTGATGAGCAAATCAACACCAATGAGCAAAAAGTTCATGAAGAACATCAGGATGTACAACAACATGTTTGCATTCACCTCAATGGGCGGCAAAGTCGACCACTCAGTTAACAATGGACAAGCACCCTATGTGTTTAGAATCAGCGGACAAAATATGCACTACATGGGGAGTTTGTTGCCTATGCCAGAGAAGCAACCAAGGTTCTCGCAAATGTACATATATGACACTGAGAATGAGTTGGGTAATCGAATATCATCAGTGAATGGGTAAATTAGTGTAACCGTTCTATTTTCTTTAGATATATATTGATACAATTCTATACGGCTGACAACAATAATATAATATTTGCAGGGGTTCGCTGGAGCACGAATCAATAGATGCTAACGTTGTGATGATGTTGACGCAGATGTTTGATTCATGTAACACTTTGGTGAAGTCCTTTAGGACAGTTAGGGAAAGGGCATCTACTAATGACCCAACTCCATTTAGACTCAGGTTGATTAGAAAGCGTGAGAAAGATGCCCGTATGTTTAATTTACCAACCACTTCAGAGGTTGCGGCACTTATTGTTGGTGATTTTCATAGACATCAAGCGGAACGTGACATTATTGTTGAGCACAGAGAGCATGGACTTCAGAGGATAGATGAACTGCATCCGTCTTACTTACCAATGCAATACCCATTGTTATTCCCGTATGGTCAAGACGGTTTCAGAGAAGATATAAGGTATAAAGAAGGGAGTGTTAGTGCATCCAGAGTAAGATTGAAGTTAACCATGAAGCAATATTTCTGCTATCTAATCCAGGAAAGACGATGTGAGTCGCGAATACTGCTAGCGTCGGGTAGATTATTTCAACAATTCATAGTGGATGCTTATGTTGCCATGGAGTTTCAAAGACTATTGTGGATCCGACTCCACCAGAAAGAACTACGTGCAGAGAAATATTGTGGTCTTTACACGGCAGCAGAATTGCAAGGTACGTCATCATCCAACATTGGTAAAAGGATAATAATACCATCCACATTTACCGGCGGTGCACGATACACAAGAGAGAACCGCAAAGATGCGACAACTATATGTGCATTTAAAGGCTTCCCATCATTGTTCATCACATTCACTTGCAACCCCAAGTGGCCAGAGTTAGTTACATTGTTCCAGACACTTAACACATGCGCAGAGGACAGACCTGACATCCTTGCAAGAGTTTTCAAGATCAAATTAGACCAGATGATTAGAGACCTCACAAAAGACCAAATCTTTGGCAAGACAATAGCTGGTGAGTTAATAGTCTATACTCACAACAATATCTGGTGTATATTTATGTTTAATCCAAAGTTGTTCAGATTCAAATATAATTCTTTAAAGTGTTAATTCAGTGGTACACTGACTGATGTCATTCTCAATGTCTTAAATTACAGTGGTCTATACGGTCGAATTCCAGAAGAGAGGGTTACCTCATGCACACATTCTAATTTGGCTTGAGGCCGCATCAAGATTCACTGTTGATGACATAGATAGACTTATCTCAGCTGAAATACCGGACCCGGATTATGATTCAGAGCTCCACGAAGCCGTGAAATCATTCATGATACATGCCCCATGTGGTACAGTGAGAACTAACTCCCCATGTATGCATGATAATCGGTGTTCAAAGCATTACCCCAAACAATTTACGCCAAGAACATATATGGAGGAAGATGGGTATTGCAAGTACAGACGTCAAGACAATGGCGTTGCAGTCGAAAAGAATGGGATCCATTTAGACAATTGTTGGGTTGTGCCGTACAATCGGACACTTCTACTACGATACAAAGCACATATCAATGTTGAATTCTGCAACCAATCAAGGTCTATCAAATACCTATTCAAGTATATTAACAAAGGTTTTGATAAAGCAACTGCTGCTCTATACAAGGAAGCTATCAGTGAGAAAGAAAAACGAGTTGTGGATGAGATCAAATACTACCTTGATTGTAGATACGTGTCAGCATGCGAGGGTGCATGGCGTATCTTTGGATTTGCGATCCAATTCAACGAGCCGTCAGTGTATCGTCTAAGTATTCACTTGCCTGATCAACAATCTGTCATTTTTGAGGAAGAAGACTCTATTGAGACAGTTGTTGAGAAATCATCAGCTAGGATATTGCTGGAGATAGAATAAAAGATTTTGCATTGCACGAAATTGATCAAATACTGAGAGAGAGTGGGAAATCATTGTCTGACTATCCACCTATGCCCATACCAACTTCTGCACATGTCGACATCACATCAAACTCACTGTTGATGGAAGAGCTAAGTTACAACGTAGACGATCTGTTAGCACAGAAGGATGGGCTTATTAACTCACTCACAACTCAGCAGAAACATATTTTTGACACCATCATGGATGCATGCTATAGTGGCGGGGGAGGTTTTTTTTTCGTGAATGGATTTGGTGGTACTGGGAAGACATTTTTATGGAACACACTAACCACAGCTATCCGATCCAAAGGAGATATTGTTCTTGCAGGTACATAATACAAACACAGTTCGTTGTCGTACCAAAAAATTAAATAATTGTCTGTCAATATGATTAGTTTTAAATTATTATTACATAAGTAATAATTATGGTTTTATTTTGATATAGTTGCATCAAGTGGCATTGCTTCTCAACTAATTCCAGGAGGGCGAACAGCACACTCTAGATTCGCCATACCACTTGAGTGCAACGAAGAGAGTACGTGTAACATATCGCAAAGAAGTGACCTTGCCGAACTCATTATTAAGTCTACACTTATTATATGGGACGAGGCTCCAATGACACATCGCCATTGTTTCGAGGCTCTCGATAGAACACTCAGAGATATTATGAGGCACTCAGACACTGAGAGTTTCGACAAACCATTCGGAGGAAAGGTTGTTGTTCTGGGCGGGGACTTCAGACAAATTCTTCCAGTTATTCCTGGAGGATCAAGACAAGATATAGTTCTCTCGACTATTAACTCCTCTTACTTGTGGTCATCATGCGTGGTGCTTAGTCTCACACAAAACATGAGATTACATTCAGACTCATCCACTCATCAACTGAAGCAGGTTAGTGAATTTTCCAAATGGTTATTAGATATTGGTGATGGAATTATTGGTACTAACATCAGCGATGAACAGTCTGAGATTGTATTTCCTAGCGATATGTTGGTAAAAAATTCAGGTCTACCAATACAGTCCATCGCTAGCGCTATATACGGTGATCTGTTTGAAAAACACAATGACGAAGGATACTTTAGAGACAGAGCCATCCTTTCACCCACCTTAGCTGATGTTCACGAAGTTAACGAGATGATGCTTGACCAATTCCCCGGAGACGACAAGTTGTATCTAAGCTCGGATAATATCTGCAAATACGAGGAAAATTGTGATATGTTGTCTGAAATATACACTACAGAAATACTTAATTCTATCAAAGGCTCCGGTTTACCAAACCACAGGATCCGGCTTAAGGTTGGAGTTCCGGTTATGCTCATGCGAAACATAGACAAATCCATGGGATTATGCAACGGCACAAGATTGATTGTGTCCAGACTTGATGAACACGTGATTGAAGCCATCCCATTATCTGGTCGATCGGCGGGACAGAAAATACTGATTGCAAGAATGTTGATTACTCCGTCCAATTCTAAAATCCCTCTGAAATTTCAACGCCGCCAATTCCCGTTGACCCTATCGTTTGCAATGACTATCAACAAAAGCCAAGGACAATCATTGTCGATGGTTGGATTGTATCTACCAAAACCAGTGTTCACGCATGGGCAGCTATATGTTGCACTATCTAGAGTTCGATCCAGGGCTGGTATAAAAATACTGATTGCACATTCTTCCAATAACGAGGAAAGCTGGAAAACTGACAACGTTGTCTATAGAGAAGTTTTTCAAAATGTTATATGACATGTTAAGTTGATCAATGTTTATTGAATTGTTATATATTTTACATAATTATGTCTGTTTGATCACGATATGTTCGAGGAGCAATATAGCATGTTATGTTTATATGGATATACAATATTATAGTTGATTAACACCAATATGTTGTATTCATCCATAGCGGCAGTCCAATTCATATCAATATAATGTTCGTGCTTACGTTCATCCAGATCTATCATATAATGCTTTGTACCAAAATCAAGAAGGTAACCTGTAACATACATCTGTAACAAGAGCATCCGCGCATCGCGCGGGTCAAAACCTAGTATAAATAACAGCATACAACAAATTAATATTTTTATGAGATCATTCTTTTGAGACTCTCTAGTGAGGATATATTTTCATTTAATTCTCCAACTTAATAACTTATATATCCTCACTAGAGAGTCTCAGAATTATGTTGGCATTATTAATATATAATAATAGCATATCTTCAAGTCCAGAATTAATCAAAGTTGCGACAAATAAGTCAACCATTCAACCATATATAATTATTAAGGGCTTGGACACGCAAATATGCATTTAAAGTTTTAAATGAAGGCCCAAATTACAATCAACAAGAAATTATACAAGAATATTTAATACCGAAGGCGGAAGCGAAAACAATGGTTGTAAAACATGATATTTAACAAAGAAAACTTCAAGAATTAATCACACATGAAGAAGAATAAAGAATCTACCTTGATTCATCGCTAATTAGTACGAAAGTGGGTTGAATTCTTTCAAGGTGTTAGATAATTGTCAAAACTCTCTCACAGGATGGATATGGGAGTGACAAAATAGGTTTTCTGAAATTAGTCTGACTTTCCTGACTAACTCATATATATAACTATCCTACATTGGGGAAGCACAACCCAAAAGATACCTAGCCCAAATAGCCTTGGCCCATCAACAAGGTTGGACTTTATAGTTTCTACACATTTTATTTATTTATTTAGCCCAGACTCATAAAATAATATAATTAGTCCATAAATAATAACAATGAGATCAATTAATTAATTGGACTAATTATAAATATTTAATAGTCCATTATGTACAAATAAAATATATAATATGTGAGTCCGCTAAATAGAAAATTGCTAACAATCTCCCACTTGGACCACATATTTTTCTGAAGTTTGTACATAACCAACACTTAAGTGCGCGCAAATAATGGCTATCAAATTAGAACTTAAACAATCTGGTATGTCAGCTTTATTAGTTAAGGATAAAACCAAACTTTCGTTTATAAAACAAAACTAAGCCTAATTATATCACATAACTAATGAAACTAACAACATAGATTAAGTTTGGATGTGTAGCATGGAAACTACGTGCAAGTGATCTCAATCATGTCTGTTTCCAACTGGTTCCACTTATTGACTCAGAATCCCAACAACTTTCAAAACTTAATGCATTCCGTAGTAGAAAGCCAAACTTTATGTCAGAGTGCACATAAATGAAGAGAACATATATTCATGAATATATTCATATAAAATTATCATCAAGTTGACATTGAATAATGAAGAATATGTCTATAAACATAATAAAGCTAAAGTTAACATAAACATGATTCTTAAACATTGTCTAATCACCAAATAAGACAACTGCCATATGTGCTATATGCTTATGAAACACCTTGGGTGGTAAACCCTTGGTAAACATATCCGCTAACGTACAATTCTCATTTATGTGTTCTATAGACACAATGCCACTCTGAACTCTATCCTTCACAACCAGAAACTTAATGTCAATGTATTTTGACTACGAAGAGTTCTGGCTGTTCTTAAAATATAGCTAAACGGCCTTATTATCACAATAAATCCTCATTGACCTATCAATATTGCTAACAACATGTAAGCCAGTGATGAAATTCTAAAACCATATCCCATGATTAGATGCTTGATAGCAAGCTACAAATTCTGTCTCCATGGTCGAAGAAGCTACAAGTGTCTGTTTGACACTTTTCCAAGAAATAGCTCATTCGGCTAACAAGTAGACATAGCTTAACATAGATATTTCACTATCCAAGCATCCTGAAAGATTAGTATCAGAGTATCCAATCACCTCAAAATGATCAGTCCTCCTATATGTGAGCATTAAATCCTTCGTTCTCTGTAAATACCTCATTTACCCGCTTAATGGCTTTCCAATGGTCCAAGCCTGGGCTTTTGAGAAATCTACTTAGAACCCAAATAATGTGCGCAATGTCTGGATGCGTACACATTTGTGCATACATGAGACTTCCCACAGCTGATGCATATGGAATTTTATCCATTTCTTTTCTCTCTAAGTCAGTGTTTGGACATTTCTTTAGACTATACTTATCACCTTTAGACACATGAGTGTCTCCAGGTGCACAGTTTTGCATGCTAAAGCGAGCAAGCATTCTCTCTATGTATCCCTTTTGCGATAGTCCTAATGTGTATCTGAATCGATCCCTATGGATCTTTATACGTAGCAAATAGGATGCCTCACCAAGATCCTTAATCTCAAATTTGTTTGAGAGAAAGTCCTTAGTTTCACGCAAAAGATCTACTGAATTACTAACCAATAATATGTCATCGACATACAAAACAAGTATAATGAAATTGTTCCAACTAACCTTGAGATATATACTCTGATCTACAATGTTCTCTTCAAAACCAAACGAGAACAATGTATTATCAAATTTTCAGTACCATTGACGAGATGTATGTTTCAACCCACAAAGTGACTTCTTAAGTCTATAGACAAGATGCTTTGAGTAAGGAGACTCAAAGTTCTCTGGTTGCATCATGTATATAGTTTCCTCAATGTCTCAATTGAGAAAAGTCACCTTTACATCATTTTGATGTAATTCTAAGTCAAAATGGGTCACAAGTGCCATAATGATTCTAAACGAGCCTTTTCTAGAAACCAAAAAAAAAAGCTCTTTAAAATCAATACCTTCCTTTTGAGTGAAACTTTTAGCAATTAGGTGTGCCTTATATCTTTCAATGTTACCAAGTGAATCCCTTTTGGTTTTAAATATCCATTTACAACCAATGGGTTTCTTACCTTATGGTAACTCTACTAAATCCCAAATCCCATTATCAGCCATTGATTTCATCTCGTCCTCCATAGTTACGATTCATTAGTCAGAGTTAGAAATAGATTTTGTTTGACTAACGGTGATAGGATCATCCTCTTGTCCCAAATCAAATCATGTTCTTGAGGAAAGACAACGTAATCATCCGATATCGCTTTCTTCCACTCCCTAATGGATCGCCTTAAGTGCACTTGCTCTTGAGATTGTTGAGGGGCATCATTATAATGATCTTACTCCATAGGAGCTATCTCATGTTCAGCTACAACAACTACAAGATCCTCATTTGTAGTTTGAACAATATCAAGTAAAACTACATGATCAATGTTAACTGTAACTATAGGTGGAATAATTACATATTCCTCTTCAGACGTAACCTCCTTGAGATTTTCACTCCCACTAGGACCAACATCCTCAACAAACATGACATTTCTCGTCTAAAAAATAAAAAGAGTTGAAGGGTCATAAAATTTATATCCCTTCGACCTTTCAGAATATTCTACAAAATTACAGCTTATTGTTCTTGAATACAGCTTCTTCTCAAAAGGCTTGTAAGGCCGAGCTTTAGCTGGACAACCCCAGACATGTAAGTGCCTAATACTAGACTTCTTACCTGTTCACATCTCGTATGGGGTCTTAGCAACTGCTTTTGTAAGTACTCTATTCAAAATGTAAACTATAGTCTTAAGTGCTTCTCACCAAAGGGAATCTGGTAGAGAGGAATGATTGAGCATACTCCTTACCATATCCTTAAAGTTTATCAACTAAAGTACCTTTAGCAATAACATTTGAATTTAATGAGATACTAATCATTCTATTTCCAAATAAACAAGTATAACCAAATTTGTTTAGACAAGAAATAGAAATGAGGTGACGTCTTGATGACGATACAACAAAAGTATCTTCCAAACCCAAATACAAGCCATTCCACAAATGAATCCTAAAGACTCCAATGGCTTTAATAGCTACTCGATTGCCATTTCCAACATAGATGTATCTTTCATCATCATTTGACATTCGACTCCTTATGCAGCCATGCATAGAGACACTAATGTGAGCAGTAGAACCCAAATCTACTCACAAAGTGTCAATAGGTACCATAGCTAAATTGACTTCAGAACAAATGAAGTTGAGAAGCATACATTTCTTTACTCGCCAAGCGGCGAAATTGGAGCAATCCTTCTTAACGCGTCCATGGTTCTGGCAAAAGAAACAGGTAGGACCAGAATCTTGTTTCTAATGGACATTCTAAATGGATCCTCCATTATCTGCAGTCCCTTTCTTGTTCCTTTTCTTCTTATTGGAAGCTTTATCGCTTGAGGATGATGCTAAGTGAGAACTCTCAACCTTGTTTTCCTCATTCCTACCTTGTTTTCCTTATTCCTCTGTTCCTCTTAAATACATTGAACAATCAATTCATTAAGGCTCCACTTTTACCTTTGGGTATTATAGGAAACCTTGAATTGATCAAATTGTGCAGGGAGCAAGTTCAGAATTAGGTGCACTAGAAAATCATCAGATAAATCTAGCTTAATGCTCGTGAGTATAGTAACAAGATTGGACATCTCCATGATGTACCCCTTAATGTTTCCTTTGCTCTTATATCTCATTGAGACAAGCTTGGATAATGTAGTGCTTGTCTCAACCTTTTCGTTTGTTGCGAATCGGTAAGAGATTTGCTTCAAGAAACCTTTAGCATTAATTCCCTCTGGAATGCCTCCCCTCAGTGGTTCCGGATTGGAATTTTTCATGATCATTACACCCATGCGATTAGATCACTCCCATTACTAATACACAAGTCTCTCAACAATACAACTATTATCAGTGAGATCTGAAGGCGATCTAATCTTAACGCATGGTCAAGATCTAAGCAACCAAGCACGAGCATAATGCGCTCTTTACAATTCTTAAAATTTGTCTCATTTAGCACATGTATACAATTTAGAGCAAATAATCCAGCAACTTAATATAACAGAAAACATACACAAATTAACTCACAAGATACCAATTCCCAAAATTTGTGCAAACTTTTAATAAAAAAAATGCACATAAATGAATATGGATCTTAATTAAGTTGTCTAACATATCATTATTATTCAGTCTTTGGACAATTAAATAATAACACATAAATGACGCACTCACAAAAAAAAATCATCAAGAATATTGATTAACACCAATTGGGTCTTAATTGAGTTGTCTAACATATCATTATTATTCAATCTTTGGACAATTAAATAATAACATATAAATGACACCCTCATAAAAAAAAATCAAGAATATTGATTAACACCAAATTGGGTCTTAATTGAGTTGCTTAACATATCATTATTATTCAGTCTTTGGACAATTAAATAATAACATATAAACGGCACCCTCACAAAAAAAAATCAAGAATATTGATTAACACCAAATTTTCCTAGTAAAATATTTTTCTTTGGTCCAATATTTTACTAGCATAATTATCCTAAATTAATCAATAAATACATGATTTCTCAAAATCTGGCCAAAATAAAACTCCTTTAGGATATTTATTTTGCATAGATAAATCTTATTTCTTATTTTAAAATTAATAAATTTTATATGATAGAGGCTACTTCGGTAATATATCATACTTGTTTATAAAATTTAAAATAAAAAATATAAATAACTTATATATAATATCACATAGGGATGCCAAAAACAGAACCCACGGTCCAAGGGATTAATATATATGAATATATATATATATATTAACAAAAAAAAAAAGAAGCATAATGTTGCACCAACAGAAATCACGTATGCACTTATATATATAATAATGATAAAATGAGATTAAATCCTCAAACAATCATATAATTAGCAAAACGTGCTTCAAAGCCATGATATTCGCACATATATATCATCCATATCTTGAAACCACCACATAGTGGTGATTCAAATACTACTGTTTTTCATAGATTTGTGATTCAGAGAAGGCGATCTAATAGAATCATATCTTTAAAAGATAATGTGGGCAATTGGGTGTGTGACAGCTTGGGTGTCCAGAATATTATTATCAATTTCTTTAAAAAGATTTTTACACCCGACCCTATTTCTACCTTCCCTCACTTTTTTTCTCCTAATCTGATATCTCATTCTTCCTTGGCCATCCTGGATGCCATTCCTAGTGCTGCTGAAATAAAAAAAATGCTCTTTGGCTCCTAAAACCTTTTAAGGCAGTTGGCCCTGACGGTTTGCAAGCAGGTTCTTTCCAAAGTAATTGGGAGATTGTACAGTCTAAAGTTGTTGATTCTGTTGCTAGTATTTTCATGTCTGAAATCATACCACCATCTTGGAACACTACCTTTATTTGTCTCATTCCTAAGTGTCCTAACCCTTCTGAGATGAAGAATTTTCGTCCTTTTAGCCTTTGTGTAATTCTAGGGAGAAATGCTTTAGATAATGTTGTTGTGGCCCAAGAAATTGTGTCTAGAATGAGTAGAAATAAAAAAGGGAAGAAAGGGTGGATGATTCTCAAGCTTGATCGTTTCAAAGCTTATGACAAGTTAAATTGGGGTTTCCTTTGCAATGTCTTAAAAGCTTTTCATTTTCCCCCTAAGTGGATCAACCTCATCTTTAGTTGTGTCTCATCGGTCTCTCATTCCATTCTTATCAATGGTAGACCCTCTGAATCCTTCTCTCCTGGTTGTGGCCTCCGCTAAGGTGACCCTCTTTCCCCTTACCTTTTCATTTTGTATGGAAGTTCTTTCGTTCCTTATCAACAAGGAAATCTCTGCTAGTGTTTGGGAGCCTTTCAAAATCAACAACATTCGTTTCTCCCATTTGTTTTTCGCAGATGATGTCCTACTTTTTGCAAGTACGGATCAATCTAGCTTAGATTCTATCAATCGATGCCTCATTACTTTTTTCTCCTCTTTGGGTCTCAGCATCAACACTGATAAATCTGCTATATGGTTTTCTAAAAATACTCATCCGGATGACATTTTTGCTGCTGAAAACACCCTTGGTATCAGATCTGCGAGCTCTTTAGGAAACTATCTTGGGTTCAAAGGTGAAGGACTTCAAGCTGTTGAAAGACAAAATTCTTGCTAAATTTGAGCTGTGGAAATCAAAACATGCTCTCTGTTGCTGGGAAAGTTGTCCTCATTAATTCTGTAATTGTTCCCACTGCTTCTTACTTTATGCAGTGTCTTTACTTCCCTAAAGCTGTTTGTAAACTGCTTGATAAAGCTGTGAGAGATTTTCTGTGGAATGAGGTTGATGGCAAAAGGAAAATTCATCTTATCGGATGGGACAAAATTTGCAAGAATAAAGAATTTGGGGGGCTTGGTATTCCTAGCTTTTTTCATAGAAATGTTGCTTTTCTCATCAAGCTTTGTTGGCGTGCTATTTCTAATTCCACTGAACTTTGGGCTGCTGTTTGTTTACACAGGCTTTTGCTTAAGTCATGCTCCTCTACTGTTTTGGGGAAAGGTATTATGGTGGGTAATTCTATGCTAAGTAGACATTCGTTTAAAACTATCAATTCTGGTGATTCCAATTTTGGAGTGACTCTTGGTATCACTTAGGTTCAATTAGAAGTACCATTCATGGCCCTTTCCTTCCCCATGTATCATCCCTCACCGTTGTTGATCTATGTTCTGGCCCCCGTTCTTGGAACCTGGATTCTTTGTCCTTCTCCTTGCCTAATCATGTGGTGGATTCCATTAATGCCACCCCTGATTCTACTGTGTGGTCTATCAATCTTAATGGAAAATTCAGTCTTAAGGATGCTTACTCTTTTGCTTTAAATTCTTTCCCTTCTTCACCTTCTTTGGAGGACATCACGAGTTTCAATTACAACTGGATTTGGGCTTCTATGTGTCATCCAAGGAGAATATTCTTCATTTGGAAGTTGACTTTGCAAGGACTTCCCATCAAGGCTACTCTCAAAGCTTGAGGAGTGAATGTGTGCCCTTTATGCCCCTTATGTGGTCAAGATTACGAAACCTCTCACCATCTCTTTAAGGATTGTTCTGTCATTTTTCTGGTTTGGAAAGAGCTAAATTCTGTTTCTAAAAACATTGAGCATGATGACTTTGATACTTGGTTGAAACTAAACATTTCGTCTAAGGTTGCTTCTTCTATCAATATCCCCCATGGTTGTCTCTTTGCCTATTTGTTGTGGAATATTTGGCTAACCAGAAACTTAAAATTGTTTCAAAGTGCTGTTTGTCTCCCTTCGATTGTTTTTGAGGATGCTAAAAATCAGGCCGTTGAGTGGTTCTACCTTGCAGGTCCTCATTCTCTTGGGGTTAACGTTTCACCTACTGTTTCTCTCATCAACTGGATCCCTCCCAATCTTGGTTGGTTTAAGTTAAACAAAGATGGCTCTTGTAAAAATCCTGTCAATGGTATAGGTTCCATTTTTGCTGGGGGTGTCATTAGAGACTCAATTGGTAATTGGATTAAGGGCTTTGCTTGTCCATTGGGAAGTGGCTCTAGTCTTTTGGCTGAAATTTGGGCCATTTTCATTGGTATTCAGTTGGCTTTGGAAGCTGGATGTCTTTGCTTAGAAATTGTATCTGACTGCTTGTATGCTGTTAACCTTATTTCTAATGTTACTAGCTGCGATACACATCATTATTCCTCTATTATTCAATGTTGCAGGTCAGAGGTAACTAAGTTTAGGAGTTTTGTGTTCAAGCATATTTTTAGAGAGCGGAATTCTCTTGCAGATAGTTTAGCTTCCTTTACAAGTTCTAATTGTAATCATCTTGTTGTTCTTGACAATCTTCCCTCTGTATGCTTTAATATTTTCCTAGCTGACTGTATGGGGTTATGTACCCCACGTAGGAGAGGAGTTGGATAACTGTACTGAACCTTTCTTTTGTTGCTAATATAGTTCCCTTTCACGGAAAAAGAAACCACCACATAGTATGCATATATATATACTAGAGGCTTTGCATGCCCTAACGGGCACGCAAATATGTATGTAAAATAAATGAAGGACTAAATCGTTAACTCAGTAAAAAAGAAGGGATCAAATAATAATTTTCCTCTTATTATTAATTTTGTATTATAGTTTTAAAATGTGGACGACCAGAAAGGGGTGGAGCCATATAATATAAGATATATATATATATATATTAATTAATTAAATAAAATTATATATATACACTTAATAACTTCCACACCATACGGACGACGGAAAAAATGGAAGGCCTGAATAGATAAATTGCAATTTGGTACCCTGTGGTTAGGGGCGGTTCCCCTTTGGTACCCTGAAAGAAAAATTTTTGCATTGTGGTACCCCGTGGTTTGCTCCGTTAGCGATTTGGTACCCTGAGGTTTTTTTCTGTTAGGATTTAACGGCAAATGTTAGTTAAAATGTCAAAAATCTCCCAAAAAGTCTTCTCTTATGCGTTTAAGTCCTTTCCCTTTACTAAAAGGGATCAAAACATAAAGAATTAATTATAAAAGGGTCTTTAGAATTCTAATATTATAGATTTTTCTCCTTTTCATAAGATTTCTTTT
>QANZ01040771.1:4410-15689 GCA_003254925.1 Chamaecrista fasciculata | reverse complement strand
CAGTGTGGCCACACATCCCTTGGACAGACTCGTCGAGGGGCCCAGTTAAATATCTCCCATCTCTATGAGGGACAAAATTCCATCTTGGCCAACCACATTCCTTCAGCACGACAATCAACCAAACCCGTACTCAGCCCTTATGGCTACCCTGTTACGAGTAACGTTAGACTAAGCCAAAGTTTGACAGCTGTAATGCCGGAATAGTCAAGACCTCAGGTCTAAGGGCATCATGACAGATTGTACAGGAGAGACCAGCTAATGACTGAACCCATGCAGAACTCTCCGGGTCGGTCCAGCAATTTGTAACTCTTACATAAATGCACCATGACTCTATTAGATATGGTTCGATCTATGATGAATCAAACCGATCTTCCGCCATCCTTTTGGGGGTACGCTCTAGAAGCTGCCACTTTCACACTTAACCGTGTTTCGTCCAAGGCTGTTGAGAAGACACCATATGAGATATGGAATGGGAGGAGTCCCATTATGTCTTACCTCAAGGTTTGGGGATGTAAGGTTTACGTTAAGCAGCAAGCTGACGATAAACTATCTCCCAAATCCCTCAAGTGTCTGTTTGTAGGATACCCCAAGGAAACAAGGGGATACTATGTCTACTACCCAGCTGACAACAAAGTGTTTGTAGTCAGGAGTGGATACTTCTTGGAGAAGGATCTAGTTTCCAAAAGAAACAGTGGGAGTAAGATAGAGCTAGAAGAAGTTCAAGCTCCACAAGACACGCCAGAGGCGCAGACGGAAACTGGAGAAGTTCCGCAAGATGTTGTGGAAGCTCCTCCACAAGCACAAGGACCACGAAGGTCTGATAGAACACGTTTTCAGCCAGAGAGATATTACAGATTTCTCGTGACCGAAAACAAGGATGTGTTGCTCACGGAGCGTGGTGAACCCACCACCTATCAAGACGCCATCGTAGATCCCAACTCAGAGAAATGGGTTGAAGCCATGAAGGCTGAGATGCAATCTATGTACGACAACAAGGTGTGGACCTTGGTCGCTCCACCTGAAGGGGTAAAACCCGTAGGGTGCAAGTGGGTTTTCAAGGAGAAAACCGACATGGATGGCAACGTCAACGTCTTCAAGGCGAGGCTGGTTGCGAAGGGGTTTACGCAACATCATGGTATAGACTATGACGAAACGTTTTCGCCTGTTGCAATGACCAAGTCCATTAGGATCCTCCTTGCCATAGCTGCATATTATGACTATGAGATATGACAAATGGATGTCAAAATAGCGTTCCTTAACGGAAGGCTACCCGAGAATGTATATATGATACAACCTGAGGGGTTTGAATGTCCTGAGGCACCAGACATGGTGTGCAAGCTTCAGAGATCCATTTATGGATTGAAGCAAGCATCCAGGAGTTGGAATCACGGTTTTGACGAAGTAGTCAAAGAGTTTGGCTTCTTGCAAAACCCTGACGAACCTTGTGTTTACAAGAAGGTTAGTGGGAGTACTATAGTATTCTTGGTACTGTATGTCGATGACACACTACTCATTGGAAACGACGTTCCAACCTTAGAGATTATAAAATCCTGGTTAGGAAAATCTTTCTCAATGAAGGACTTGGGAGAAGCTGCCTACATTCTAGGCATTAAGATCTATAGGGATAGATCTAGGAGGCTTCTCGGATTGAGTCAGAGTACATGCTTAGATAAGGTATTGAAGAGGTTCAATATGCAGGAATCCAAGAAGGGATTCGTCCCAATAAATCATGGACTGACCTTGAGCAAGAAACAGTGTCCGAAGACACTTGTTGAGCGAAGGCGCATGAGTGGAATTCCCTATGCCTCGGCCATAGGATCCATCATGTATGCCATGTTATGTACTCGACCAGATGTGTCATTTGCCCTAAGTATGACGAGCCGATTCCAGCAAGACCCTGGTGAGGATCATTGGATCGCTGTCAAGAATATCCTTAAGTACTTGAGAAGGACTAAGGATGAGTTCTTGGTGTACGGTGGAACTGATGAGGAGCTATGTGTAAGGGGTTACACAGATGCTAGTTTCCAAACCGACCAAGATGACTTTAAATCGCAGTCAGGATATGTGTTTCTCCTGAACGGCGGCAGCGTGAGTTGGAAGAGTTCCAAGCAGAGCACGATTGCCGATTCTACAACGGAGTCTGAGTATATTGCAGCATCAGATGCGGCAAAGGAGGCTGTGTGGATTAGAAAGTTCATCTCCGAGCTTGGGGTGGTTCTGACCATTTCTGATCTCGTAACCCAGTATTGTGACAATAGTGGCGCTATTGCACAAGCCAAGGAGCCACGGTCCCACCAGAGGACCAAACATATACTCAGACGTTTTCACCTTGTCAGGGAGATGATTGACAAAGGTGATGTGAAGATATGCAAAGTAGCAGACGAGGACAACGTTCCTGATCCACTGACTAAACCTCTTGCAAGGGTTATACATGAACGACATGTATCGTCGATGGGGATTAGACACATTATCAGTGAACCTAGAGTAGGAAGAGCTAGTTAATGATTGTACCCTAGTGCAAGTGGGAGTCTGTTGGAGATTGTGCCCTAGGGCCAATCGTTTTATGTAAATATGTTGTGAACATATTATTAATTTATGGAAGATAAATTAATGTGTTATCATGTTATTAGCATGTTTACTATGATAACATCCGTGATTAATTATGAGATAATTAATCTAAATCTGTCCCTGGTCGATTATTTTTGTGGGAACAAAAATGAACTAAGACCAGCATGACCTCGGTGCATGAGATGCATGCACTAGATGCTGGGGCGAGAGTCATGGTGCAATTACGTAAGGTGGTTACGAGTTGCTGGACTGACCCGGAGAGTCTTGCATGGGTTTAGTCATCAGCTTGCCTCTCCTTGTACGCCTGTAGCGATGCCTTAGACCTGAGGTCATCATTATTCCAGCGTTGCAATTGTCAGGCTTTGGCTTAGTCTAACGCTGACCGTAACAGGGTAGTCATAAGGGCTAAGTACGGGTCTGGTTGATTGCATTGTTGTGTAATGTGGATGGGCCAAAATGAGATTTTGTCTCTCATTAGATGAGAGATATCTAACTGGCGTCCTCGATGAGTCTGTCCAGGAAAAAAGAGTGGCCACTCAAGAATTGGGACTTACTCAGGGAATCGAGAAAGTTGTGGTTTGGATTATGGATGACTTTCCTGTGCCTAGTCCATGACCAAGATATCGTAGGACAATCAGATCTCTGACACGGAGGTACTGAGGTTAAGTCGTTTTAGTAAAAACGATAACTCACGTGTTTTGGGTAGTTGTGATGGCTTGCTAGAGTCCGCTCACGACTTGTAGGTCATGGGGATGACTTGCTGCCAACTTCACGTGGGGCCTGCTGGGTCACACACGAGCAGGAACAGAACACCATTTGAAAGGGACACGAATTAGGGTTAATTCGTGGGTCACTCAGGTGACACGATTTAAGACACAGAGGAAATGTCTGGGACATTATGTCTTGTCTTAATTGATCTACAGATGTCATATTTAGATTTGTGGGACAAATTTAAATATAAATAATTGTTTATATAATTAATGAGATTAATTATTGACAATTTAAATATTAGGAAAATAATTCAGATAATGTTCCTAAGAGTTAGGAAATTATTGAATTATAAAATTCCTAAATAAATAATGAGGATGGCGCCTCTAAGGAATTATTTGGATAAATAAAATAGTTTTATTAATTCAAATAATAAGTTTGAATTCAAAAGATTTGATGGAGATTTCAAAAGATTTGAATTCAAAAGATTTGGTGAAGATCTCATCTCAGAATCTTTGGTGAATCAAAAATAAGGAAGGTTTTTATTAATAAAATTCCAAGGATAATTGGGAAGGGGAAGGCGCCATCTTGGTGGGTCCCATTGGGAGATTTGATCTCTCAATTTGATTCTCCAAGATTGCATTTTGAATTTAAATATAATATTAAGGTAATATTATAATTATAAATTCAAGTCTTAAAATAATTATATTATCAGAATATCTTTATTTTAGGAATAATTAAATCACCAAATTTTGATCTATAAATAAGGGACAAGTCGACTTGCCCAACAATGCATAGCATACCAACCCTAATTTGATTTTCCTCCTAAGAGTTAGAGAGAGAAAATATTCTTTTGCACACATAAGAGAGAAAGTCGACTTTCTCTAAGAGTTGGGGAAAATTCGACTAAGCTCTATAATTAGGGTTTGTGAGAGAAGAATAGGCAAGAAGGAGTTCTTGTGGGGGAATTCTTCTAAGCGCCACCTCAATTGCTGTTTCAAGAAGGAGTTCTTGAAGTCAGAGGTCTGTAGATTGGTCCATGATTCTTTTGGAGAAAAGAATTGAAGGCTAGCACCTCGGTGTTCAAAGAAACTGTTCGTGTGGATTACTGGCAGAGGGAGAACGCTGGGAGTGGGCTCCTTGGAACTCGCCTTGTTCAACCATCGGATTGAAACTCGTGAGGTATAACACTAACCAAAAGTTTTAAATTCTGCTAGCGGATCCGTTCGAGAATCATAGGACCTAGGCGTTTTTTTTAATTGTTTTATTTTTGCTTCCGCTGCCTTAGGCGCCTAGGATTCCCAACACAACGGTGAGACGTTTTCAAAAGTTAGGGGACCAAATTGAGAAATTTGTGAAAGTTAGGGAACCAAAAGTTCACTTAAGCCAATATATAATATGTGAGTCCGCTAAATAGAAAATTGCTAACAATAAATAAATAAAGGTATTCATATACAAAAATTAAAAATAGATAATTTTGTTATATTTTTATATTAATAATTAAAAACTCAAAAGAATGATCTCATGAAAATATAATTCTATAGATACATCAAATATTATACTGGTGATGGAAGTTATATATATATATATATGGCTTAAGTGCACTTTTGGTCCCAATACTATGACTAAGGTTTCAATTTGGTCCCATAACTATTTTTGTTGCAGATTTGGTCCCAAACCTTCGCAAAAAGTTTCACAGTTAGTCCCCTGGTCACTTCCGTCCAAATTTCGCCGTTAATTGTGACGTGGTAGTGTGACTGGGATGCTGACGTGGCAAAATCAAATGAGATGGACTAAATTAGGATCAATATGTAACATTTCATAACTTCTCTGTACTCATTCCACAATATACTCTATAAACTCTTGGGGTCAATCTGTAATTTTGACGAAAATTTTCTTGTTCTTCATCTCTGTTCTCCAAATTGGCCACTATATCTCCCATCTTCGGCCTATCTTTTCCTAATCCTCACCGGCGCCGGAGGTGAGGATTAGGAAAAGGACGGCGGCGAGAGCGACGATGAGGCCGTCGAGGCCGAGCCAGGAGCGAGGAGGGCCAGATTTCGAAGTCGAGATGTTCTGGTCGAATCGAATGTACTTGATGGCGGAGAAAGCGAAGGAGAGACCCTGTGACAGTTGGATTCCGCGAACGACGGGAAGAGGAAGGTAACGGTAGAGGACGAACATGAGGCCGGTGATGCCGAGGAGGAGGAGGATTCCGGCGACGGAGAGTCTGGCGGCGGCGATTTGAGGTATAGTGAGCGGCGGCGACTCGGAGATGGCGACGGCGGCGATGGATTTCATCGGCTGTACCGGCATCGAAAGGCCGAAGAGTACGCCGGTGGCGATGTTGTAGAGAGATGTGAAGATGAGAGTGGTGGTGAGGTCAAGATTGTTGACTAACGCGAGAGCTAGAACGATGGGGATGTATGTACCCAAGTCGCCGACGGCGCCGGAGAGTTCAGACCAGAGTGGAATTGAATTGATTTGGTGATATTGTGGAATGAGTACAGAGAAGTTATGAAATGTTACATATTGATCCTAATTTAGTCCATCTCATTTGATTTTGCCACGTCAGCATCCCAGTCACACTGCCACGTCACAATTAACGGCGAAATTTGGACGGAAGTGACCAGGGGACTAACTGTGAAACTTTTTGCGAAGGTTTGGGACCAAATCTGCAACAAAAATAGTTATGGGACCAAATTGAAACCTTAGTCATAGTATTGGGACCAAAAGTGCACTTAAGCCTATATATATTTTAAAATGGAAAGTTATATTTAGTGTGTGAGGGAAGTGGATGGACGGAGAGAGTAATGGACATTTAGCATATAGTGGTGCAAACCGTGCAGTTTTTGTGTGTTTTTTATTTCTTTGATTTTTTTATTTTTTAATTGTCTAATTTTGATCGACCAAAAGAATCCTCACACATATAATATAGTATAGTTAAAAATATAACAAAAAGTTAGTTCCTACCATTAAAAATAAAAAAAAAACATTACAAATTACCTGATATCTAACTAGCCAATATCTTTACCTAGTTTTACTAATTAAAACTAATTAATTCTTCATAGCCAAAGTCCTATTTTGGTCCCCCAGTTATGTTCAATGTTCCAAATTGGTCCCTCAGTTATTTTTCGTTCCATATTGGTCCCCCAGTTATGCAAAATTTGACAAAGTTTCCATCCACTTTTCCGTTAAAAAAAAAAAGATAAAATTGATTTTTAACTCCTAAAAGTTTAAATTTTTTGCAATAAGGACCTTTTTCTTTACAGTGTAACCAAAATGTAAGAAAGAAGAAATAGATGGGATTTCACTTTATTTTACACAAAAAAAAAAACAAAACCTCCTCTGTTTATCTCGTCTCTCTCTCTAACTTCTAAGCCTGTTTTGCCAAATCCTTAGCATCCACAGAAGTGCCGTGAAACCCGTACAGCACTCTCGATGGCAGCTCCACCGTGGCTTCCGCCGTCAAATCCGCCGCATTCACTATCTGCAATTTCGATTTCCATTTCTTCTCGTCGTAAACCAAACACATAATGTACCCTTCGTCTTCTTCATTTTCGTCTTCATTTTTCAGCAAGAAATATGGCTCTCCACCATATTTCTCATCTCCGTACAAATACTTCTTCACTTCTCCACTCACCAAACCCACCTTTGCAAATCCACTCACCTTCGGCCACTGTTCCGCAATCGCAAGATATGCGAACCGAGTTTTCCTTCCCAACCGGTTCTGGTTCATCATTCTGGCTTCCAGATTCATTGCCTCCGACAAGATCGTCCGGCGAGTGGACTCTCCGGTTCTGAGATTCTAATGTTGGGGCCGGAGAAGAGGTTAATCAGGAAGAGAGAGAGAGAGAGAGAGACGGTGTTGAGGTCGATTCCGATGTGGTTATCGGCGGGGTCGTTGAACTCTGGGTTCTGGCCGGAATCGAATTCGACGACGAGCAGAGGAGCGACGGTGGAGACAGTGGCGTTGGTGAAGAAGAAGAAGAGAGAGAGGGGAAGAGTGAGATGAGATAGAGAGAGGAGGTTGTATTTTTTTTTTTTGTCTAAAATAAACTAAAACCTTCAAGTATTTCTTTTTTCTTACATTTTGGTTCATTATAGAGAAAAAGGTCCTTAATGCAAAAAAATTAAACTTTTAAGAGTTAAAAATCAGTTTTATCTTTTTTTTTTTTAACGAAAAAATGGATGGAAACTGTTAGAGGGACCAACTTTGTCAAACTTTGCATAATTGGGGGACCAATATGGAATGAAAAATAACCGAGGGACCAATTTGGAACACTGAGCATAACTGATGGACCAAAATAGGACTTTGGCCCTCTCAAAATTGAATTAGGGCTTCAGTTACACACACCTATCAAAATAAACTAGGTTTTATATAAGGGAAAAATTTAGGTAAGGTTCCTTATATCTTTGCTATAAGATTCCTCAATAAGCTTAATTTATTACGCATAGATGACCGATGCTCTTAAGGCTAGATCTCATCTCCTTGCATTAGATTTAGACCACGTGAGCATAGCAGTGCAACTATAAGAAACGAGGAGACATCATTTCCCCATATATAATGATGATGTCAAATTGCATGTATACAATACATTATTATTTACGCAATTTTATTTTTGGTATAAAAGCATGTTAGTAAGAGAAGGCACTTCCAGAATTATCAAGCAGGGCGCCAGAGGCATGTCGGAGAGGCCGACAGAGGCCCAACCCAAAGAATTACTGCACAGGCCTAAACCGCTAGCAGTTTTACCAAGAATAGTTACCCAGATAATCTATAAGACAATTTACATTATCTAACAAGTTCAAGGTTTTTTGACCTCTTGAGTTCAGTAAAGACCTCCATTTTGCGGAAAAATGATAGACAAGCCGCCGAAAAATTACATAGTTGTCGAAAAATTTACGCAATCGCTGAAAATCATATTTTCGGTCATTCGTTCACAAAATGCAAGCCGCCATTGAACTTAAGAGGTCAAAAAACCTGGGATTAGGAGTTTTCGTAATCGTCGGAGTCGTCGTGTATCTCACCGAAAAGTTCGCCGAAGATTTGAGGGACCAAAGTAGAACTTTGAGCAAACTTAAGGGACTAAAATAGGACTTTGACAAAAAAATTGAGGTTGGAATATTATTGACTACAAAATAAAACGTTTAGAGCATAACTGATACAAATTAAACGTTAGGGACATAATTAAAACTGACCTCAAACATTAGGGTCACCGGTAGGTCTTTTGCCATTAATTTATTAGCCAAAATCGATGACCTTGAACTTATCCTTGCATTGCATTAGACCACGTGATATCTTTCATTGAGATGGAGCATAAGCAATGGAACGGTAAAGAAACGAGACATTAAACTCATTAATTGAATACATTGTTACTCAATTTGAACTAAAATTTCATTTGGATAGTCTAAATTGTTTTATGGAATCATATATACACTGATACACACTGCACAGGCACGCGCGAAAACAATGAATTTATGGAACACTTCCACATTATTGTCATTGCATAAAATTAAATCAGAGCACATGGCATAGATTTTTGAACTCATCACTTGTAAATTTTCCCCTTATGTTAGTTCACTTGTAAACTTATACACTCTATAACTATAATAAGCTAACACAATTTGCATTTACAATTGCCACAATCACCAAGATGCAATTTGCATAACTGCCACAATCAACCAAAAGACTACAAACACCAAAAGAATAGAAACAACAACAGAAAACAGAAAAAAGCAAACCTTATTCACTTCACTGTATGATGGCGGGAAATTGAAATATGCTAGTCTAGATTTTACATTCAATTTAAAATCATTAAGGCTCCGTTTTGTAAGATGTAAAGTGGGGTATGTAAAGTAAAGACACGGAACCCAATACTTTTAGGTGTTTGGTATGGCAACTTGGGCTATGTAAAGTCGATTACAATATAAAGGCATTTACATTACATAGGCCATTTTTCTTTACTTCACATTTTTTATGTAATCCAAGTTTACCTAGGGAATTATGGTAGAATTCCTATTTTGTCCCTCTCACTCCCATCCCATCTTCTTCCTCTTTGATGAAACCGAGACGGCGGGCGGCGGCGACGGTGGCCTTGTGGTGATTGTGGGAGGGACATTTTTGTCATTTTCTTTCTATATCTATTTTACTTACTCTCTCATACCTTTTTATACCAAACACTTTAAATCTTTACCTACTTTACATTCCCTCAACTACTTTCCTTTCCCTCATAATTTTTTCATTGTAAAACACTTTACTTTACATACCTAAATACATACCAAACGGACCCTAAGTGAATTTGCATTTATAAGAGACAAAGACACAAAGTCAGGGGAAGAAGAATTTAAGAAAGCTGGTGGAGGAGTAGGTATCGACAAACTTGTAGGAGTTCTTCTCGCTGCAACATTCTTCTTCATTCTAGAGGACCACTCTCAATGGGAAGCCCCATTCTACTCATGCAGATGAACGAAATCAATAACCCTAGGAAGATTATGATTTGGTCCTTTGCCAACTCTAGCTAATGGAAGACAGACTTAACGTGTCACATGAGAGTTTAACCGGCCAAATCAGCTGCACCGTTAGTCATATTTAGCTATTGGTGATGGAGGGACTATATTGTCTAAATAGTGCATCTTTCAGGGACTAAAATTACCATTTATATCTTTCAGGGACTAAAGTGTCAATAATTGTATCTTTCCAAGACTAAAACTACCATTTACACCTTGTAGAGACTGTATTATACGTTTTCTCTATAATTTAGGGGTGTTCGTTGGGCGGTTTGGCGGTTAAAATTGATTTTTCAAACCGAACCGCTCGCATCGGTTTAGAGAAAACTCAAACCGTTCGGTTTGAAAAAAAATATCAAACCAAACCAAACCAAACTAATAAAATGGCAGTTTTAGCGGTTTGGTTTGGGCAGTTTAACCTTTAATTACTGTTAATTTTGTAATTAATATAAAATAAACATATATATTAAATATCAATCAAAATGGAGCTTGAACAATCAAAATTACAAAAAGAATACAATTACATGATATAGAGTCATATATATATAAAATAATAAAAATGAAACCAAATCAAACCATTTGAATGTTGATTTTGTTTCGATTTGATTTGGTTTAGTTCGATCAGTGTTGTCATAACCGAACCGGACAAAGACTCGGACAAGTGTTTGGTTCACGGTCGGATCGGTTGAATCGGTCGGACCGGATGTTTGGACCAGATGACGCAATAAATAATTATTTTTAATATATTAAATATAAACCTCTATATTTTTTTTTTGGTCTAAGAGATGCATTAAATCTATTAATTTATTAAATAAGTAAAACAATTGGTAAGGGAAAGCTAATAGAGCCTCACAGTTGGGATGGTAAAGGTGCTGGGAGTGTGAAGAAAGGGCTTGGGTTCGACCCCTACAAAGCTCAAAATGATTTTTTGTAAAAAAAATTGAGAATCGCCGATCCAATCCAGCGGTTGGATTTGGTTTTTCGGTTCTTTGTCGGTTATTTCCGGTACAATCCGGTCCAACTATCATTCCGGTTCAAATGGTTGAACCAACTCGTTTGTGTCTTCGGGCTGCGGTTCAACCGGTCGTAACAGCCGGTCCGGTCCGGTTTTCACATCACTGAGTTCGATTCAATTGGTTTGGTTCCGTTTTGGTTTTGAACACTCCTACTAAAATCTATTTATTTATAATAGGCCAAAGTCCTATTTTGGTCCCCCAGTTATGCTCCTTGTTCCAAATAAGTCCCCCAGTTATTTTTTGTTCCATATTGGTCCCCCAGTTATGCAAAACTTGAAAAAGTTGGTCCCTCTAACGTTTTCCATCCATTTTTCCGTTAAAAAAAGAGGAAAAATAAACTTTCATCCCCAAAAGTTTTATTTTCTTATATTAAGGTCCTTTTCTTTTTATAATAGGATCAAAACGTAAGAAAAGAAAGTAAATTAAGATTTTAAGTGAATTTACCCAAAAAATACAAAAAATCTCTCTCTCTCTCTC
>QANZ01040762.1:84126-101725 GCA_003254925.1 Chamaecrista fasciculata | reverse complement strand
TCTCCCTCTTCCTCTCTCTCGTCTCTCGCTTTCTCTTCTCCGCCGCCAATTCGTCTTTGCCGCCGGACCCTCCTCCAAGCCCATCAGCCTCGCCACCAACACCGATGGAGTACTTCGGAAGTTTTCGGCGATTTCGCCGGATTTGAGCAAAAACGAACATTATTAGATTCCTTTTATATATATCATTTGATTCTCTCACGAGCATGAGCGAGTGGGATCTGAAACATTTGATGTTTCTTTTTATTATATACATCTGATTGATTTTCCCTCATCCATGTTGACAACAAATTTCTCATGATTGTTTATGTTTTGATTTTGGGGTTTATGTTTTTCTTTTATCTTGTTGCAAGTCCAAATTCTAATGAACACTTCTGGAGTTTTACTATATAAAAATGATGATGTTGTAATGGATTTGGTTGTATGGAGAGAGAGAGAGAGACGAGAGACTAGAGAAGACAGAAGAGAGAAGAGAGAGAGAGGAAGACAATGGCCAAAATCTAAATTTCAATTCTAAATTATTTTGGCAAAATAACAATTTAGCATAAACACAAGAATGAGTATTTACAAGCTGGCCCAATATTGAGGTAAATGACCATTTTGCCCTTGTGATGGGTGATTGATTGTATTAGAGTATAGGTAATTATAGGTGTATATATATAGGGGTATAAGTGTAATTGAGTGTGTTTGATTATTAAAATATTATGATTATAATTTGATCATAAAAAAAAAACGTAAACAAACATGTTTATTACAATTTTAATCAGAGCAGATTATGATCAAAGCGCAAACGAACTGGGTCTAAAACTTAAAAGTTAATCAACAATTCTCATGACATAAACTTATAAAAAATAATAAAGTAAACATAGTTTTTTGTTCAAAGTGCATTATGACCAAAGATATGGGATCAAAAGTGCAACCTGAGCAAAAGATATGAGACCAAAAGTCTAACAAAAAAAGTTTATGAGACTAAATTAAGACCTGAGCAAAAGTTATGGGATCAAAAGTGCAGTTTGACCAAAAAAATATATCATCCCGTTAATGACGTCATAGACAAACTCTCATTGGTCCGTGGTGTTTATAACTAACGCGCTCTGTGAGTTTAGCACACGCTGTCCATCCGAAACGTTCACTTGGAGGGAACATTCGAGACTCAACGAGCAACTTGTATACCGAACCTTCGGATGGACAAAATAACAAGACTAAAGTATATTTTTGGTCCCATAATTTTTGCTCAAGTTTCAATTTAGTCCCACAATATTTTTTGTTCCACTTTTTTTGATCCATATCTTTCACTCAGGTATTTGGTGGTCTGTTACATGTTTTTAGTCTCATATCTTTATATCAAGTTACAAAATTGGTCTCATATTATTTGATCAGGTTGTAAAAGTTGTCTCATATCTTTAGATCAATCCCCTAACTTTCTCAAAAGTCTCAATTTGGTCCCCTAACTTTTTTTGTTGCAATTTTGGTCCCCTAACTTTTGTAAACGTCTCACCGTTGGTTTCCTAACTTTCGCAAAAGTCTCAATTTTGGTCCCCTAACTTGGGATCAATGGTGAGACGTTTTTAAAAGTTAGGGGACCAAAATTGTAACAAAAAAGTTAAGGGACCAAATTGAGACGTTTTCAAAAGTTAGGGGACCAAAATTGCAACAAAAAAGTTAGGGGACCAAATTGAGACCTTTACAAAAATTAGGAGACCAAAAGTGCACTTAAGCCTAACAAAAATTACGCCATGGAAAAGAAGATTGAAAACAAGCAATCCAGAGAAAGGTAGAAGAATCCAGAACCTCCTTGTTTCTTCTTCTTGCTCCTCCGTTCTATGGGTTTCTCTGCTATATATATAAATCTCTCTTTTCGTTTCTTTCTCAAACCATTCTGAAAGAAACAACGATCAGCATTCAAAAACTCTCTCTCGGTTTTCTTTTTCGTTTTCTGTATCAAGTTCTTCTCGTTCGAGTTTGAGAGGATTAGGTATTGGCTTCAATGGCGGATGTTCAGATGGCCGACGCTGAGACCTTCGCCTTCCAGGCTGAGATTAACCAGCTTCTGAGTTTGATCATCAACACCTTCTACAGCAACAAGGAGATTTTCCTTCGAGAGCTCATTAGCAATGCTTCCGATGTAAGTTATCCACAGCCTTGGATCTTTCGTCTTATCTATCTCCTCAATCACTGCTTCAGTTTAGAATGTGACTATTTAGCTAGCTGTAATAGAAGAAATTGTAGGATGGAGAATTTATGTGTTCCTTTTGATTGATTCGGTTTAGAATTGGTGAATATCTTGTTAATGATGTTGAACTAGTTAACGGTATTGAATGTTTATGACAGAGGAACTGGTAGTATAGGAATTGGCATTTTGAGTTTTGATTCTGATTTACAATGCTTGTTTCTGTGAGGCTAGGTAGGGGATATGGAATTTAAAAAAAAAAAAAATTGTGGCCAGATGATATGTATTGATTCCAGTATTTTTTTTGTTATATAGGCTTTGGATAAAATCCGATTTGAGAGTTTGACAGACAAGAGCAAGCTTGATTCTCAACCAGAGCTCTTCATAAGAATCGTGCCTGACAAGGCAAACAACACTCTGTCAATCATCGACAGTGGAATTGGAATGACCAAAGCAGGTAATGTACCTTGAAATAATTAGAGATAGAGGTCTGAAAGAATTGATTAAAAAGAATAATGGATGTTTCTGCACTTGAAGGTTCTGGATTCTTTGACTTGTCTAATTTATGTCTTATGATTATTCAATTTCAGATTTGGTGAACAATTTGGGTACTATTGCAAGGTCTGGGACCAAGGAATTCATGGAGGCATTGCAGGCAGGAGCTGATGTGAGCATGATTGGTCAATTCGGTGTTGGTTTCTACTCGGCATACCTCGTTGCTGAGAAGGTCATTGTAACCACAAAGCACAATGATGACGAACAATATATTTGGGAATCACAAGCAGGTGGTTCCTTCACTGTCACTAGGGATACTAGCGGCGACCAATTGGGAAGAGGAACAAAGATCACCTTGTTCCTCAAAGAAGATCAGGTAAATTATTTAATCCATTTGGGTAATTGACCAATCTTTTATTATTGGGTTTAATACATTTTTACTAACTTCAAATAATTTTTCTTTCAATAGTTGGAATATTTGGAGGAGAGGAGAATTAAGGACCTTGTGAAGAAACACTCTGAATTCATTAGCTACCCTATCTACCTATGGACTGAGAAGACAACTGAGAAAGAAATTAGCGATGACGAAGATGATGAGCCCAAGAAAGAGGAAGAAGGAAACGTTGAGGATATTGATGAAGAGAAGGAAACCAAGTCTAAGAAGAAGAAGATCAAGGAGGTTTCCCACGAGTGGCAACTCATCAACAAACAGAAACCAATCTGGCTGCGAAAACCTGAAGAGATTACTAAGGAAGAATATGCTTCCTTCTACAAGAGCATAACTAATGATTGGGAGGATCACCTGGCTGTTAAGCATTTCTCCGTAGAAGGTCAACTTGAGTTCAAAGCTATTCTTTTCGTCCCAAGGAGAGCTCCTTTTGATCTCTTTGACACAAGGAAGAAGATGAACAACATTAAGCTATACGTCAGGAGGGTGTTTATCATGGACAACTGTGAGGAGCTCATTCCTGAGTATCTTGGATTCGTGAAGGGTGTTGTTGACTCTGATGACTTACCACTCAACATCTCTCGTGAGATGTTGCAGCAAAACAAGATCCTGAAGGTGATTAGGAAGAACCTTGTGAAGAAGTGCATTGAGATGTTTAATGAGATTGCTGAGAACAAGGAAGATTACAACAAATTCTATGACGCTTTCGCAAAGAATTTGAAGCTGGGTATCCACGAGGATAGCCAAAACAGAGCGAAATTGGCGGATCTGCTTCGGTATCACTCGACTAAGAGTGGAGACGAGATGACAAGCTTGAAGGATTACGTTACAAGAATGAAGGAGGGACAGAAAGACATCTACTATATCACTGGAGAGAGCAAGAAGGCTGTAGAGAATTCTCCATTCTTGGAGAAACTCAAGAAGAAAGGATATGAGGTGCTCTACATGGTAGATGCGATCGATGAATATGCTGTTGGACAATTGAAAGAATACGACGGCAAGAAGTTGGTTTCTGCTACAAAAGAGGGACTAAAGTTGGATGACGAAAGTGAGGAAGAGAAAAAGAAGAAAGAGGAGAAGAAGAAATCCTTCGAAGACCTCTGCAAAACCATCAAGGAAATTTTGGGAGACAAAGTGGAGAAAGTTGTGGTGTCTGACAGAATTGTGGATTCTCCATGCTGTTTAGTAACAGGTGAATATGGTTGGACAGCTAACATGGAGAGAATCATGAAGGCTCAAGCTTTAAGAGATAATAGCATGTCTTCTTACATGTCAAGCAAGAAAACCATGGAGATCAACCCAGACAATGGAATCATGGAGGAACTAAGGAAGAGAGCAGCAGCAGACAAGAATGATAAATCTGTGAAGGATCTTGTGTTGCTTCTCTTCGAGACAGCACTATTAACTTCTGGATTTAGTCTTGATGATCCAAACACTTTTGCTGCTAGAATTCACAGGATGTTGAAACTTGGTCTCAGCATTGATGAGGACGAAACTGTTGCTGGGGATGATGCTGACATGCCTGGTCTCGAAGAAGATGGTGCTGATCAGGAGAGCAAAATGGAGGAAGTGGACTAATTCAAGCCTTGAACGAAGATCTAATGTGAGTTTTTCAATTGCGGATACCTCAAAATGTGATTATTTGCAGTGTCAAATGTGGTCTGTCATATTTTGAAAATCGTGTTTGAGATGTGGTCTGTCATATTTTGAAAATCGTGTTTGAGATTGTTTCTATAGTGTGTCCTAGTTGTTTTGTGTCGTGGGGCTTGTAATCTAGTGTTTTGAATGTGTCCTTGCGCAATGTAGTGGTTGGTCCAATACATGGAAATATCAATGCAACATCTTTTGCATCTCTAAAATTTAATCTTACCTACTGAGATAACGGCGTACTGTTATTATTATTATTTTTTCTTTTTGGCCAAGTAAGCTACCCTTTATCTAAAGTTCTAAGCATTAAACTTTGATTATTTTTAGATTTTAATCTGAATTTAACATCACTTAATTGGGAAACAACCCATCACTAAAATGTTTCATTTAAGTACCAACTGAAATTCTACTTATACTTCAATGAAACTTTTCGATGAACCTTATACATAACCTCCACAATAGCTACAAAAACCTGATAACTGACAATTTGAGATATATAGGTGTGTGCATAAGCATTAGAAAGAATAAAGAAATTATTCGAACTTAAATTATATTTAATAGTTTGAGACTAAAATGAAACATTTAGCTAGCATTTAAGATTAATTTTGAACATTTTCAAATATAGGACATATATTTAGGACTACAATGAGCAATATATAATAAATTTTCTAAAAATGGATTACTAGACCAGGTGAAACCTTGAATTTCATTCAGACAACCTTAATTCATTGATCCTCCACACATAAGCATAAACAATAGACAAGATAATACATGCGATAAAATTCAAAATTATATTATTAATTAAAAAACGCCAAAACATAATATAGTCCTGAAAAAGCAATGTCAAAATTCATAGAACAGATAAAACGACTATATATCTGCTTCAGTAGTAGCACTATGGAAGTAAAACTAGGGTAAATGCCATCGTCAAGGTACAACTTGTGAGTAAGTAAAGCTAATATTCAAAGCAACTCTCTAAGAAAAGCTAGAACTGGGCGCTGCACCATAAGATCCACCACCACGTCCAAAGCCTGGCCTTCCACCAGGAGCCTGCATTTAAAAACAATTTGCAAGAATAAATTACGACAACAAAATCAAATAATGATCAAAGAATATAGTTAATGATAGTTAATGATAGTTAGTAGGAGCAAGGTTGATTTCAATGAGAAAAGTAAAAAAAGAAAAAAGAGTAAACTAACAACTCGGTCGTTGAAAGATTACTGAGTTGGTAACTCGTTCTTTGAAAGATTGAAATATATAGTTTATTATTTGAAAAATTTAAACAGTATACTTTTTAATTCTTTTTTATGGACTAAATAATATGAACTAAAGAGTATACCGTTTGGATCTTTCCGAGACTAAACTAGTTCATTTTTTCATGGATTGAATTGTCAAATCAGTAATCTTTTTGGAATCGATTTGTAGGTATCAATCATCCAATTCAAGAGGTTTCTAAGGAATTCAAGCTATTCTACAGATCTTATCCACAGCAAGAGGAATCAAGAATCCAAGATCATACTTTATCCAAAGGCAGTAAGAGTTAGATACAAATTATAATCAAAATATTTTCAGAATTATAAGATGACAAATGAACATGCATATATGATTAGGGATAGAAGTTGTACCCTAAATGAAGGCTGGAAGTCTGCTGGAGCTCCTCCTTTGTCAGCACCAAACTCACCGGGAGGTCCTCTAGGGCCTCCGCGGTATCCATCACGGTCACCGAATCTTGAACCGCCTTCAAACCGAGGAGGGCCACTTCAGATGAAAACAGTCAAAATGGATGGTCAAGACAAGAATGATATGAGACATAGGGAAAGAGAAGATATTGCAAAGTTGGGACTAGGGTTGACTCGTTACCGTGGGCGATCTCCCGGAGGGCCGCCAAACGGCCGGCTGGTAGGTTTAGGGGTTTTCTTCAAGGTAGCTGGCACAATCTCTGATGGGAGATTAAGATATGTCCTTAAAAACTCTATTCCATCATTGGTGAGGAACCAATAATAATGCATCCATGCAAAAGTCTCACGAACATATTCTCTGGATTTGAAGCTCTGCATCAGCTTAATAACCTGCAGATTTGGGACATCGATATCTGGATGCTTTGCAAGATTGTAGTCCTTCTTCGCATAGCATACTCCCTCTAAAAATATTGGGAAAAAAACCATAAGAAACAAATTATAAAATCCCTTTTTTTGGTCCAGTCAACAAAATTCTCCTCTGTACCCTAAGTAGGAAAGTACAAAATTCACAAAAATTACAGGATTACAGATAACGAATAAACATACAGTACACACACACATAAGAACCTTTGAAGAGGTATTTGCAGATTTCCTTGCGATTCTTCTCGGGTATAATCTGAAAACGCAGAAAATTGAACAGTTAACAATTACAGAGAGAGAGAGAGAGAGAGAGAGAGTCAGAGAGGTACCATAGCTGCAGTTCGCGCGGGTGTATGAGGATTGAGGAGAGAATATGTTTCGCCAGAAAGCTTTGAAGAGTGAAGAAGCCCTATGAGATGAATGAATGGGCTTATGACGAAACCTTCACACAAAAATTAATATCATCCTTAAAAGATATAAGGATTATCGAGTTGATAGTCAGTCTTTGAATGATTAAAATATATAATTTAATTCTTGAAAGATTAAAATATATATTAATTAGTTATTTTTATAGATTAAATTGTATACTGTATTAATCTTTTAGAGAACAAAAAAAAATTGTTTTAATTTTTTAGAGATTAAACTATATATTTTAAATTTTCACGGATCGAGTTATTAGCTCATTGATCTTTCATGGACTAAATTGTTGGTTTACTCAACTTATTATTTAGTCTTGAATTTATATTAAGTCAACTAATCAATTTTTGAATAATTAAAATATATGATTCAATCCTTAAATTATTGAAATTGTTAACGATTTAGTCATTGGATAATCCAAATTCAACACAAATTTAAAGATCAAAAGGCATAATATTAGTTCAAATTCTAGGAACAAATCGTCTCTAAGGACTAAATAGTTGACAGTTGGAATATTTTAAGGATCAAATAGTATAATTCAAATATTCAGAGACTGATTAGTTGACTTGGTGTAAATCTAGAGCATGGACACTGACACGGACACGGGACACGACACGGACACGGACACGGACACAGCGACACGCTAGACTCTCAAAATTACGCGACACGACACGGCATATATTTATATATAAAAATAATTAAATATTCATAATTTTTAATGAAAAAATTAAAAATTACAAGTTTTATTCATAATATATGTCATATGTATTATTATTTTCTCTTATATGTCATGTTAAAGTCACAAAAAATTGATTTATATTTTAAAATTTATGAATATGTGTCGCGTCAGTGTCATACGGGTGTCGGACACCGACACGTGTCCGACACGGCGACACGTCCTCAAAATGGAGTGTCCATACTTCTTAGGCGTAAATATAAAGAGAGTAAATAATAAGTTTCCTTTTTTTTTTTAATGGGCTTATCATATATCTTTTATGGTCAAATCTCAAATTGATCTTAGATGTCTACGGGTTTGTTTGGATAAGATTAAGAGCAACTTATAATTTGATCAGCTTATGAGCAGATTATGAAAAATCAAATTATATTGAGAATGTTGTTTGGATTATATTTGTAAAAGTAAATTTTTAGATGTGAAATTATTCAAATAGCTATGTAATAATCGTGGGTGGTAGATAGAAAGGAATGTGAATGGATAAATTATATAGGGGTAAAAATAGAAGAGAAATTTACTTTTTGACTTTTTAGAGTTGTTAAGTAATTTGAGTTGTTTGGATTAGATTATTAAAAAGTAGATTGTAATGATTGAGATTTTTGTATGGGGAATTGCAATAAGCTGAACTTTTTAGGAGCTCCAATTTAAAGATTTTTCTAGATTATTTGGATAGTTTGTTCTAGATTACAATTATCAAATATTGCCTAAATAATTTTCCATGATGCTACTTACTTTTTTATCCTTCATTGTGTATTGACCAAATGAAATGGCCGCTAAAAAAAATGCGAGTTGGTTGATTAATGTAATCTTAAAATCGTGAACGATTTGGTCCCTGAATTAAAATAAAGTCATTGTCCATCTGATTCTCTCTCTATATTACGATTATAATAATTTAATTTCATCAAAACAAATTTTAGACAAAAAAATTGACTTTTGGGCCATTTAATTTTTACCGAATTAACGTATCAGTCCCTAATTTTTTAAATATATCGAGTTATTCTAAAATAGTGATGAATCGTTATTTAAAATCAAATTTTTAAATATCTTGGTTGAATTTATTTTCACAATTTATATAGTTAATTTTTTAAATAAGAGGGATAGAAATTATTTTTAATAATAAAAATATAATATTAATTAATATTTAAATAAAATAAATTATTCTTATTATTTTATTAAATATTAAAGATAATTAAAAATAAAAAGTTAATTATAATGATTTAAAAAAATTTATTAAAAAGAATTGATAAAAAGTGATATGATGGAGAGAGATTGTTGTAGGTGTAAGAAATGAGGGGTGATAAATGACAGTTATACCCTTTGTGTATATTTGAATATATTTTGAAGTATAGATAATTATAGATTATAGATATGGTTATAGGGGTATAAAAATTAATTAAATTGTTTGAGAGTTTAGATTATTGTAAATTATAATCAACTTATTGAATAATTTAAAAAAACAAAATTATTCAACTTTTTGATAATAATCAGCTCTAAAACTGCTTAAGATCCAAACCAAACAGACCCTAAGGTAGATTTAAGTTAATTGTAAAGATTTCATTTGTTTTAAATTAGTATTATATATTTCCATAATTTTTTAAATTGATCCCAAATTTACTTTTGTGACGTAGTTTGATTTCATTCACTAATTATTTTAATTGGACAAAGAAAGAATTCTCCAATAGTTAATACAAAATTTCAAACCGGTTGTATTTAGATTCAAAATTAGAGAGATATAACTCACCTTTATTTATTTGATGGTGAAACAAACAATCCATTTTCAAGAGTCGTCGTAGTACTCATTAAAAATAATCTTAAAAAATTATAAAAATATATAATTTTCCACAAATAAAATACGAAACAAACAAAATATTTTGAATCAATCTAAGTTTACCTCATATATTTGAGACAAATTCGAAGGTTTAATTTAGTTTTTAAAACAATATAATATATTTGTTAATTTATTTTCATAAACAAAAATACAGATTTGATTTTTTCCGTACTCACTCTCTCTCCCTCTTCATTCCTTCTCTCGCAAGTTTTTTTCTTCTTCTGTATCTGTAATATCCCCAAACCCATTTTCCACAAATCCCTACACCATTTTTTTAGCTACTGATAATAATCTCACACCAAGACGCGTATAGGTGAGATTTTAGCGCAAGAATCTTGATCTTTTGGTAGCTTTCGAGCTCCAAGATTCGCAGTTACCCTTTTTTATGAGTGATTGAAGTTGTTGTTGTTGTTGTTATTTGTAAGAACACTAAGTTCTTGATTGTGCAAGATTTTAACAGTTTCAAGGAAGATTCCTTGCCGGAAATTTTCTCGAGAAAATGAGCCAGCAATGTCAAACCGCGAGATTCTTGGCACTCTCTCCTTCCGATATTACCGCCAAGGATCCTAAAACGTAAACATTTTTTTTTTCTTTATTTGTGTCTAATATTGCAATACATCAGTTAATTTTAATAATTAATAATCATTTCAACTTAATTAATTGAAGTCTTTTAATTAATTCATATTTTTTTAATGTATTTTATAATAATATCTTGTTTGATTTCATGGAATTCAACATTGTGATATATATTTGTATTGCAGACGCTCAAAATTTTCATATACTAGAGAAATCCTTCTCTCCATCGCTAAACTGGATATAATTGAATTACCCAGGGAGGTTTACCAATCTATTTCACGGTGAGAGACCTTTTGATTTCTACATTGCCTTTTAAAAGTTATTTTTCTGTATTCTGTTGGTTGCATATGCTATACTCATTATGTTTCTCTTTCTTGAACAGTGTCTTTGAAGATGCATGCAGTTTTCTGCAGCCACCTATAGGCGATTCAGGTGTGTCATGTTTGGTTTTCTCCTACTATTGTGTAAAATTATCTGTGTATTTGAGTATTAATCTTCTTGTTCTGTGGTTGTTTTCCATTAAACCTATAGCTACTTAATTGCCTATTTAGTTGTTGAGGGAAGCATATGATTCGGTTCTCACAAATTTTGTACCCTGAAAGAGACACTGTTGAGTTATTAATCTGCAGGAAGTGAAAGAAAGAAAATTCAAATTTGATCATGTCATTGTTCATGTCCAACTTCCATTACTCTCTGAAGTTCCATGTTTTGTGCTTCAGTGCTTTTTTTTTTTTTTTGGCTCATCAAATTCCTTGAGTTTTACTAATGTTGGATGAATTTGTTTGTAGTTTGTTATTGGAGTCCATTACATGAACATATTTCGTCTTACTTTGATATAGTTGGTATAGTATGCAATTATTCTTGATTATAGTATACAGGATAAAATGGCTTTCTACTTCTGGCAAGTCTGGCAAGGATAATAATAACTTATAATTGAGATTTTGGTTTCTTGATGAGACACTTGCTTATTTCGCATATTTATTAAAATCAATTTGGTTAGATTTAGTTCCTTGATTTATAATATACTTATGATGCAAGGAATTCTTGACAAACAAATTTTAAAATATAGATTCCGAGGTAATTTCTTCTTTGACATTTACATTCATTGGTGTACGTTGTATTTCTAGCTCATTTTTGCTTTTGAAAAGGCTTGAATCTTAGCAGCAGTGCTGTGGCGAATTTACTTTACACTAAATGCCCTTGAATATATTTAAGTTCTCTTTTAGCTGAAAAATTGAGTCCCTTTCCAAAGCATGTATGGCAGTTGACAATATCTTTGTAAATAGTTGCTACATGGATGACAGAGTAGATTTAAAACTCTTTGCTATGACACAGATTCTAGATGTGACAAAAGTACTGCGCCTCAACTATCTTCTTTGAATCTGCATAATGTGAATAATCTGCTGCATAGGAGTGAAAAGGCATATTGTCCACCACGCCGGTACAAGGTCTGGTTAGATCTTTATATATCTTTCCCTTTGCTGACGACACCTCAGCCACCCTGTCTGCAAATATGGTTTGGACAATTATAGTAGATTTAGAAGTGAAACCATTTAAATCTAACAGGTCTCCCTTATATCTTTATTTATTTTTTTTCAGGCACTGCCTCCTTCAAGTAGGGACAACAATGACTTGTGTATCAATGAAACGTCTGGATCTTCTGTTTGTACAAGTCAGGAGAAAGTCAACTTGGAAAGATGGAGAAAAGGTAAAATCTGTTCTTATAGCTGACTATCATTATTTATGTGCGCTACATTTATTGCGTAGGTTGACAGTTTATTTTATCAATATCATGTTAAATTTCCCATTCTTAATATAAGAATCCATCCTGTTCAAGTTTTTCTTTGAGTTGATAAGCAAAAGTTTCAGTAAGTAATCTTTCAGCGTTAAATGAAGAGAAGTTATATGCTGAAATAGTTGGATGGCCCAAGGAAGACCAGTGCCATTTTAAGGAACAGATTGAGGAATCTTCTACTTCAAATAACTTGCAGTCTACTTCAAATACAATCACTAAACAACTAGATGCTTCTCATCAACCAAGTCCGATTGAAGGAACTTTAAAGAATACTAAGAAACATTCTACCCAAGACCAGACTTTGCCAGGTGTAACTACTGATAACACGTTCAATCTGCGGGAGAAGTCTGTAAACAACAACATTGCTTTCCAGCATCTTACTTCACTGTTGGAGAAGGGTGAGAATAATCTTGAGGAGTCAAAAGCTTGTTCTGATTCTGATGTGGGAATATCAGACATAACTCCTAATATTGTGGGATGCCAAAAGAAAAGCTGTGCACCAGGCTTGTTAACCCAAGAAGAATGTGGAAATCTCGAGAATGGTTTCAAAGCAGTGCATGAAAAAGCTAGCATGGAGTTGCAACTAAGTAATACATCAGATTGTGTCCATTGTGAAGATGATCTTAAGCAAGTGGATTCAGTTAGCATGAAGCAAAGTCCATCAAGCCCTTTTTTCGATCATCAACAGGAGCTGGAATTATATTCTGAACTTTGTTTGCCTGATGAGGACAGTTTGATTACATTTGATGATGAGAGTTCAGGTTCACCAAGAGATATGGTTGAGAAGTTAGTGGAATCTGTACTAAATGAAGATCTGGAAGAGCCTCAAGTTACTTTTTGTCACTCTCGTCAACCACTACAATCTTTCACACAATTCTCTCCCTATCAAGATACAACCATGGATTTGTCCTCATTTTCGTCATTAACCCTTGAGTCTCAATCCTTCCCTCCTTCTCATGATAATAAGATGAAAAGCTTTGATCATGGTGCTAATCATCATATTGCAATGTTCCCGACGACGGCGAACCCAGATAAACTACTTAACCCCCACTTTTACTACGGATCACAAACTTGGCAAACACAGAATCCACCACATCTCGTTGCTCCACAGAACTTGAACTTAACGCAAGATTGCACCATAGGCTACTACGGCAGGTAATAAGAACTCACTTGCATGTGCTATTGTCCTATGTTAATGTTATGCATTATTATTAGAATGGCAAAGGTACTAATTTTGTCCCCAAACTTTATACCAGCTGTCAAATTTTGGTCAGTTTAACAACAGAATCTATGCAGCTAATAATAGGTGATGAAAAATTGATAGAAAAATAAACTCAAAACCTAACTCAAATTGAAAAACAGGATGTAGTCTGTCGTTAATTTATTGAAAGAAGTTTGTCAAAAGATAAAATTGACCAAAATGTGAAATATTGGGGACGAAATTGATTGTAAATAAAGATTGGGACGAAATTGACAGTTGATATAAAGTTTTTGGACGGAATTTGTACTTTTGTCATTATTAGAATTTCGTGGTTGAACTCACTTGATAGTCTCTTTGACAGGAAACTGTAAGCTTGGTATCATCCATTAAAAGGAGGTTTCTCATTGGGACTAGCTAGTCAAGGAGTGTTGGAGAACAACAAATTAGAGCAATGTAACTAACATGACAATTAGAGTTACCATATTCATACGATGTACGTACTAAAATAGTCACTAAGTATGTCATGTACCTATCAGAATTCCTAATTTTAGAGTACGTTTGAACTTTGTCACCTAAATTTTTGGGTAATTCAGAGAATACTTAGAATAGGATTTTAAGAATATGTTGCGTTTGACCCCAACAGGCTATGGTCACACAAACATTTGGCACTATAACTCTCTGTAAGGATGCACTTACTTTCAAAAATATTTTCAGGTTTTTTTTAAGAATTTATTTTTATTTCTAAACATCAGTACTCATTAGCGAAATTTTAATATTTGAAAATAAACCTATTATATGAAATAACAAAATTAAACTTGTCGTTATTTTAAAGTGGATTTGTATTAAATTTGAATATTTGATGTAGACTTTTGTGTATACTTATTTGACACTTTGTTGCCAACTAGAGTGTAACATGTGACATCTAAACTGTCATGAACTCACGTTCCTTTCATTTTTCTTTTCATTTTTCTTAAACTTCTTTTCATTTTAACTTAAAATTTGATTCCAAATTCATAAAATGAAATATAAAGTAAAGGGTAAATTACATTTTGGTACCCTGTGATTTGACCTTATTTCACTTTGGTACCCTGTGGTTTGAACCCTGACACTTTGGTACCCTGTGTTATTCTCCATTAACACTTTGGTACCCTTTAGAGCTATTTTGTAATTTTAACCATAACAAATTTTGCAAAAATTACATATTGACCCCAAATTTTTTTAAAGTTTTCATTTTAGTCCCTAGATAATATGTATCTAGGGACCTATTTGTAATTTTTTAAAAAAATTTTGGGATCCATATGTAATTTTTGCAAAATTTATTATGATTAAAATTACAAAATAATTCTAAAAGGTACCAAAGTGTTAATGAAAAATACCAGACCTGTTCATGGGCTCAAGTAGTCCATGACATGGACTACTTGAGCCCAAGCCCATAAGTAGATGCCCAATATATAAAAATAAGATCTGGACCTAACATAAGGCCTACCCACTAAATACCCAAATTAATTGGGTAGTCCATCTATTAGGTGGACAGTACCCGATACTATCCAATAAAAGAGAATGAAGGAGGAATCATGATATTTGGGATTCAGTCAGACCGAGAGGATGAACCTAAACCGTCAGATCATGACTTGGATGGAAAATTGAATGATCGTGGCCGCTGATTGGTAACATGAGGAATTTGGGGTTAATTGGGAGTGCCTGTGCTAGCACGAGAATCGGGACAACAGTGTTGTGGCATATTCCCATGGTTTTTGGTTTTTATTTTTTTAGTTTTTTTAAATAAAATTGGAGGAAATCTACTATTTGGTCTCTTCTTTTTCACAGTTTTAATTATTTGGTCCCTGTATTTTTGAAATAGACTATTTGGTCCCTCAAAAATTAGAAATGTCAACTCGTTAGTCCCTGTAGCCTATTTCCGTTACCAATATTGATAATCTGGCCATTAAGTGCACATGTAATACGTTAAATGTAACATATTTTACAAAATATTTAGGTCTGACTCAATTTTAGGTCGATTTGGTTGGTTTAGGTGATTAGGAGATTATAATTCAGCATTTTATCTCTTTTTCTTATAGTTCTTCATTTTTTTTTTCTTATAAAATAACATTTGAATAAAATTAATATCATAATTTGAGGATCAAAATAAAATAAAAAAATAGTTTAAGAATCAAAATGAAATAAAAAATAATTTGTGGACTAAAACGAAACAAAATTAGTTTGAGGACCAAAATAATTCCATAATTTGAGGACTAAAATAGAACAAAAAATAACTTGAGAACTAAAATAAAACTAACTTCATAATTTGAATACCTTAACAACTATTTAATTTTAAAGTTATTACAAAAGAAAAATAAAATTAGACTACCCAAGCCCATGGACTTAGGCTTGGATAAATACTTGGCCCATTGTATTGGGTATACTTTTATTTGAGATTGGACCTAGGTCCAAACCCATTTACATAAAAAAAGCTCATGGGCTTGAGCTTGGGTAGCCCAAGTCCAGGCCATGAGCAGGTCTAGTCCGTGTGGGGCTAGTTGGAGGAAATATACAGTGACAAGAAGGCTGGTCACTAAAATATTATTTAGTAGTGACAAAAAAATTGATACAATTTTAATTTCCATAAGTCAAAGAAGAAGAAATTAAAGGATGATATTGAATTTATATTACTAGTATATTGTAGATGAGAAGGCATTTTGGCATTGGAATATTGGAGTTACGTTGGAGATCATAGCTAGTGTGTACGTTGATAATGAGATTCATGGGTAGAGGGAAGGAGGAAATTAAAGATTTCGTTGGAAATTAAAGAAATTAAAAGAAGCAAAGATTAGTTTGAGGATCAAAATAAAATAAAAAATAGTTTGAGGACTAAAATAAAATAAAAAATAGTTTGAGAATCAAAAGAAATAAAGATTGGTTTGAGGACCAAAATAATCCCATAATTTGAGGACCATAACAAAACAAAAAATAACTTGAGGACCAAAATGAAATTAACCTCATAGTTTGAAGACCATAATGACTATTCAAATTTAAAAGTGTTACAAAAAAAAATAAATTTGGGCTACCCAAGCCCAAGCCCATGGGCTTGGGTATATATACTTGGCCCATTATAATGGGTACAATTTTATTTGAGCTTGGACCTAGTCCAAGCCCATTTACATAAAAAGCCCATGGGCTTGGGCTTGGGTAGCCCAAGCTCAGCCCATGAGCAGGTCTATGTCCACAGGGTATCAAAGTGTCAAGTTTCAAACTACAGGGTACCAAAGTGAAATAGAGTCAAACCACAGGGTACCAAAGTGTAATTTACCCTAAAGTAAAATATCAAAATACTCATAAACTATAGGTATTCAAAGACATTGGAGTGGGAGAATTCTTTCACAGTCCACAGCACATGCATCACGACTCAAAATCTTTTATGGGATAAATTTATGTAAGTTTATTACTACATGGCTAATGTAAATTATACACTTTTATGATGTTTAAATTTTAATTAAGTATATAAAAGATTTATTATTACTCGTAATAAGACTATATTCAATAATATTAATTAGTATTTATTTATACATATTAGTTAATATTTATACATATTAGCTTATTCTTAAGGTTCAAAAGAGAAGGTAGCTCTCACATGAGAGAAAATAGCGCTTTTGCCCTATAAAATATATAACAAAATTGTTTTGCACGACCAAATCATAATAGAAAAAATATACAAAATAAAAGGTTTTGCACAACTAAACATAAAAAAGATAATGTAAACAAAAGATGTAATTGGAGGAACAATCTTATATTTTCTTTTTTTAAAAAAGACTTTATAAAATTTATTTTTCCTTTTTTTTATTGTGGTAACAAAAAAGTTTAGATAAGTATTACTTTTTATAAATCATTTTTTTATTTAATTGAGATCTTTATCAACCAGTCAAATCGACCCTTCAAAGTGAGTCGCTCGTTTTATGATTAAACAAGTAAAATTTTTCATATCTATCTTGTTTCGAATTTGAATGCGATAAGTTCGAAACTACGGGTTACTCTCAACGAATCTTGTTTCTTCCCAGTTAGAGCTACTATCAAATAAGGTTAAATCAAGCTCAAAAGTACAATTGAGATCAATTTTTCACTTTTTGGTCTCAAACCTATTTTAGTGTCCAATTTAACCTCATGTACTAAGAGTCCCATTAAGACAAAAAAAAAAAAAA
>QANZ01040762.1:39128-84106 GCA_003254925.1 Chamaecrista fasciculata | reverse complement strand
AAAAAAAAAAAAAAAAAAATCGTTAAAAACAACTAGTAAATCTAAACTCATAACGTATAGACGTGAAACAAAAAAGATATGACCAATTTCGCTTGTTTGTCAGTAAAACCAACAATCGACATTCGGGATTCAATTTGACCTTACTTGCTAACAATTCCAATTAAATAGAAAAAAGAGCCACCAAAAGCAACATTAACTTCGGCTGTATTTAAATTTGAAATGATATAAATATAGTCACATTCAATCGTTGGGATCAAAAAGTTAAAAAATAATAAAATATAAAAATATTTAAGATCAGTTTTGCAATAAAAACAAATAAAGGGCTAAATTGAAATTCATTCCAAACATATAGAACCAGAAGTGCAATTTGACCAAAAGTAAAAAAAAAAATTAGAATTTTAGTTTAGCTCAGTCATAACTCATAAGTCAGAAGATAAGCGTGTGCCAACCTGGAAACTACTAATTAACTAAAGATTTCTACAAAATTTTCTTCACATACAGGTTATTTCATGTTTGGTCAAAACTAGTACGCAGATTTGGTACTGTACAGACCAACAAAACTATAAAACCTATACACATTCTCACAATATTATTATTATTATATAATATTAATTAATATATATACAAGATAACACCAAAACTAACAAAGAGAAGAAAAGCCTCACGCAGCTGATCATAATTGGCTCTGACTGTAATCATGCAAATTCATGAACAAACATTGAAGCTACACTTTTTTTTCACGCCTCAAAATAAAGACATTTCCTGCCTCCATCAACACCTTAGTATAAACACTCTAACTGCACATGGGTCTATCTGAATTGATATAGCTAATTGGTCTCTGGTTCCACTTCATAGGAAGAAAGCAGCCTCCTCTGTATGAATTACAATATGAACTATAGTAAAGAGAATGATCAACTTATATAGAGGTAAAATGTGTTTTCCTTGAACATGTATTTCAGACCTTTTCAATCAATTGAATCCATAACTCAGACTAGTCAAAAGGTTTTTAGTACTCTTGAATAGTATATATCAAGGTTGTCGAACTCGAGAGTTTAAAGTAAACTAAAGACGGAACGGTAAACTCGAATCATAAAACTTGGATCATAAATTCGTAAGAATTCACCTAAGTAAAAAAATGATATTTATGAGAGATTGAATTACCTATTATTCTTTTTTTGGTGAAAGATTGAATTACCTATTTGAAATTATGTTGATGGTTCCAAAGGGTAAACCAAAATTTTAGATATAAAGAAGTGAAGATAAGTTAAATAACTATATAATCTATGACTATACTCATTGAATTTGAGGTCGCTGCATCATTTCCAAGTTTACGAGTTAGCAAGCAAGCTTGATCACCTTATACAACTACAAGTGAGGCTCAAGCTCTTCAAGTAGTAAACTAGGTAACTACGCATTCTTTTTTTTTTTTTTGGCCTTAAGGTAACTACTTATTCATTAAAGAGATTTTCTTAAAATGCAAAGTACATAGCAATGAAATTAATGGGCATGATATCTCCATTACACAGTATAGAACAGCAATATTAATGTTCCCTATTCATAAATTACTTCGTTTGGTGTTTTATGTTAATTTAGGAGGACTTTCAGTCATCTTTCAATGCACTTGTCTTCTTTAAGTAAAATTTATCAAATATAAGAAAAGACATTTTATTGGGATGGTATGGAGCTCATACAGGGTCAAGTAGATGCATGTTTCTCACCATGACATGTTTATAGCAATTTAAAGACCAGTGACTTGAATACTTACATGATCCTCAAAATCTGGGCTTGCTAAATTGATAGACAGGTTTCTCATCAACAATAGCACCTGGATAGGCCAAAGGGATGGGAAAAACAATATTGTGAGTATTCTCTGAAGCATAAGTTTTGATTGATATAGCTGCAGCAGTTTAGACAGTTAATAATGAAATGTTTAAAGCCAAAGATAAGCCTTTATTGCCTCATTCCATTTAAGATAATACAACATTTCAATTTCCAAAAGTATAAGAAATAGCAATTTGCCTGCCAAAATTTAATAACTGAACAATAATTTTTTCCTGGATACCAAACAATCTAGGTAAACAGATATCAAAGATTATACTCAGAGATATGCATAAGGATATACCGTCTCGACATCTATGGGATCCATCTTTTTCAGTTTCTGCAGATGCCCTGTGATATGTGGGTCAAATACACTGCCAATGAAGTTGTATACTTGTACAAAATCTGGGAGAACTGCATGAAGACATTGTTCAGATGCCAATTAAAATATTGAGACAGCAATATGTAGAAGAATTACCACCATCATAGAGAGAAGTTTATTTAATAAAAATAAAAGACATTCGCCCCCGGGGCCCAACTCACCTAAACTTTTCCCAATCAAAAAAAAAATTAAAAAAAAATAAAAGACATTCGTAGCATACAAATCCATAATTTTAAATAAAAACCTTTAGGTAGGTAAGTAGGAATCTGGATTATTCTGAAGAAAATGTGAGTTTATGTAGGACTAGAATTCTATCTTTGTTATAAGGTCCATCAATAAAAATAAGACATGTGCAAACAAGTTTTTGCATGACTAATTATGAAAGAGAAAGAATATAAATAAAGCTTATGACCAAGAGAACCTTAAAGAAAAGAGAACTTTAACAAAACTTTTGCCATATATGTAAGTATTTTTGTTATATAATAATAACAGAAGTGTCCACACATCCTACCATCCCAGATAAAGGTGAAATCAGTAAGGAAAATAATCAAAGCCTTGCCTCTCAATGGATGGTTATTATTCCCATGACCAGTGGATTCACCAACTGGTCGTGTTCGGTGAGCACTTTCACTGCTACTGCAACAATTGTTCACTCTTGGCCCTAAAAGATACATAAGATGTTAGAAACATAACCATTTAGAATCTTCAAGGAAATGTTACTTAGGTCCAAAAACTAAATTGCACGATAATATTAGCAGCATTTTAATTATTAAAGAATGTAACCTTTTGTACTAGGCACCACATTGGTTGTCTGCAAGGTGTTGTTAGACCAAGAAGATACGGCAGTGTTAGAAACTGGAGTTTTGACCATCGCAGAGGAATTGGGTTTTAATATAAATCCAGGTTCAAGCAAAGGAGATGAAGATTGAAAGGATCCAGATATTTGAGAGTGTACCAGAGCTGCCAAGTAATACTAACAACTGTCAGATACTTACATATGAACTAAATATGTAAAATAACACGAAAATAGGGCGAAGATACTGACCATTTTTGGAAGCTTTCTGAGGATATGGATGAGCAGCTTTTCTTTTTGGCCTGGGTGGAGGTAAATGTTCATTTGCTCCACTCTTCTGTACTTTTAGAAAGTATTTCTGAGCATGGCTACGTATCTGCAAAAGTCACCCTTTAGTCCTACTTATGTAGGTATTGATAATGGTAGATCTCTTTTAGAAAAATAACACAAACTTCATCAACTCAATGATACTAAAATATCCTTCATAGATTTGTCTCCTCCAAGCCAACTAAAATGCAGACAGAATGTCACGAAGATAGCCTAACATCATTAAGAACCCTGTTGCTTCTCGCAAACCACCGAAGGGCGTTATCTAATCTTCGTATTAAATGTTAATTGAGATTATGGTATTCTATTAAGGACAACTTACGTTGATTTTAACAGTACAATAAGCAATGGACATGCATTGCTGTTAAATTTGAAATAAGGGTATAAGTAACATTAATATGTACGCTTCAATGTATACAACACAGTTTCAGTAAGGGTGAAGTAACGAGCTTTGGCATACATACGAACCTTAGAACACAAACAGACTAATGAAAGAGAGCAATTATAATATCTGGCTTTGATGTTAACAAAAGAAAACAGTAAAAACCACAGGAAATTTTATAAGGCACGAACATTGCTTTGTATTACATTACATGCATAGCGGGTCTTAAAAGTGATGTCATTATACATTACGTCAGATGATGGTGGGTTGGGACAGGTATTGAGTTTCGTACTTTCAATCCCATGAAATAAATATACATGTTAGATGAACCAGAGATCCAACAAACCATGCCAACCAGAGCAATAGTGAAATACAGCATAATAAGACAGAAAGTAAGAAAGGAAACGATATTTTTCTTGGCAGTTCATTTTCAACATGTTATGGCTTCCTTGCAAACTAATTAACTTAATTCTAAATTTCCAATAAGAATAAAAAAAAAAAAAACGTTATAGTCTGACAGGCTAATGTTAGCCCAAAGTAACAGCAGGGATTTCATACCACCAATTTTATCCCATATTTAGCAACATGTTTCCAACATATTAGCTGACATATTATTCCTCACCATTTTCCAATCAATATCATTCTTCACCTTCTCCCATCCTCTTCAATATTCCTACTTGTGTTATCTCATTTATACATGTCAAATAGCCTAGGGATTCTTAAACTTTACTTAGAAAACAAGTACAGGATGGTCCACCTTTACTTTTTTATTTAACCAGAGAATAATGTCTTGTGAGGTCATACTTCCTTCAACAACCCTCCCGCATAAACAACAACAAAGCCTAGAAGTAAATAAACATTTGATTGTATAAAATAATTGCTAAAGAAATTGGACAGAAAGATCTGAATTCCGCAGGAAAACAAAATGGAAAATGATAGTGATGGATTTTTTGCTAGGAAGGGATTTCCTACAAAATTACCTGTATAACTGTCTTTGATCCAACAAATGCTTCAATCTTTTTCCAGTCTCGGTCAAAGCTGCGTCAAATAAAAGAGCAAAACCATGCAAAAAGGAAAATCAGACACCAACACCAAAGGATTTAATTTATACATCAACATATGTCTGGTTCTAATTAAAAGTGAAAAGGTCATGCTTCTATTTGACAGACAAAGGAAGCTCCTACAGGTCATAAACTCATAAATCAGAAGGTAAGCCCTCTCAAGTCTCAAGCAGACAAGCACCATTAAGTAATAAGACTCAGAAGAATCAGATGTTAACTACCTATGCTTTGACCTTGATCTTTCACTTGTCCAATAGACCCCTCAAATTCAACTCATTTAAAGTGGCTTGAACACCTTTAGAAACCAAAACTTAGATGTAAAATGTAAATTTATTCTTTGAGTCAGAAGAAAAAGAAACTATCTAATTTCATCCTGATCTTGTCTTTTCCAACCTAAATGACTCAAGCATCACATTTTCACCCTTTCTCACAAAACTATTCCATAACATATTTCACGGAACTGGATCCTCTGTCATCGAATCCTCTGAATTCTCTCCATTTAGGCACTTTTAGAGGGTAAAATTGTCACCATGAGCTTCAAATGTTAATGAAACTCTGCCTTTGCCTAAATGCAAGGAAACTTAGAGGATTGAATGATAGAGGATCCAACTCCCATATTTGACATATTTAAACAAAGCACCATAGATTAACACCACTAACAAACGCATGACGTAAGCACAACCAGCTAATTATAGTCCCATACTAGAGATACTAGATACTAGATACATAGTAATAGCTCAAAACCCAAAATTGATATGTCTACTTTAACAAGTCGGCACAAAAAGTTAAACTCAAAATCCCAATATCTCCTCGTTCATAAAAAAGACCCCAATTCCTCTCCCTCAAACCCCATTAACAAAACCTAAATTTTCAACAATCTCCCATATGCATCCACACATGGGTATCTCCAAATCGAATAGTAAAATAAAATTCATCCTCCACATTTCAAGAAAACACAACAATTAATACATAAAATAAAAATATAAACGTTTACAGTTGGAGAGCTTCAAGGAATTTATCGTGCTCAGGTTCGCTCCAGCTTTCCCTGGACTTGGTAATAGTGTACGGTTTACGAATCTTCTTCGCAAGGTCCTCCGCCGACGAGTTTGTGGTGGACGCCGTCGTCGTCGCCGCCGTGGCTACGGCGGTAGTGACGGCGGCGAAGGGACTAAAACCAGGAAGCGCCATACCACTGGGATCCAAGTAAAAGCCGTCAGGGGGATTTGGGTTTTTCGAAACCATTCACGAAATTATCAAGAGGGGTTTAAACTTTAAAGCTTTTCAAGATATATATATATATATAAATTGAAAAGCAAAGAAAGAAAAGAAAAAGAAAGAATTGCGGCTGTTATTAACAGAGGAAACGGAGCATTTATATCAAAAATCAAAACTTTGAAGGTTAGAAGTGTTATTATTTATGGGTTTGGACCTTTGGTAGGTGTATGAGAGGGACGAATGGTGAATGGACACAAGTGACGAACATGGGAAAGAAAAAGAAAAGAAAAAAGTCTGAGAATTTATGGTTTTCTTTGCTTTTTTGAAGACAAGCGTTGTAATCAAGCATGGGATTGTAATTTGTAACCTAACCTTTGTAATTTGCTAGATATTCTTATCCACCATTTTCACTATTTCTTCAATCTTCATTTGCAGATATTTTGGCTCTGTGTGTGTGTGTGAACTTTATGATGCACCAATGAGATTTGTTTAACATGCAAATTATTTTCGGTTGTATTTTCTTATACCAAAATGACCAAAGACAATTGAAATATATTTTTGGTGTAATGATTTGCAAGCTATATTTTAGGTGAGAGGATACAGGTTTAATTCCTAGAGTTGATATTATTGAGAGGACTCTAAATTATTCACTCGTCGACTTAAATAACATTAATTTTTGTCTAAATTATTACATGAATAAATAAAGAAAACTCATGATTTCAAAAAAATATAGATTACTTATAAGTTTTCTTTTTAATTTTTCACAATTATTTTTGTAATAAACAATTCTATTGACACTCAACATGGACATAAATTTCTTTTGAATTTGAATTTAAATTTATTATATGGTGAGAAATTAATCATTTTTATTAAATTCAACTCCTTTTAATAGATATTATTAAATAATTTGTCAAATTATCACATAATAAAAAGGTTATATAATTTTGTACTGATTTCTCATTCTCTTTCACTTTTTAAATATTTTATATATTTTATCCTATAATAGTATATAGGCAAAACCTCTTTTGATCCCCCAAACTTCACATTACTATCAATTTCGTTCTCAATTTTTTTTTTATGGTCAATTTCATCACTAATGTTTTATATTTTGGTCAATTTTGTCCTTAATAAATCTCTTTCAATAAATTAACGACAAACTTCATCCTATTTTTTAATTTGGATTAAAACTTGAGTTTCTTTTTTATTAATTTTACATTACATGTTATCAGCCACATAGAATTTTTTGTTAATATTTGACTAAAATATGAGAATAATAAAATTGATCAAAATATAAAACATTAAAAATGAAATCGCACAAAAAAAAAAGAACGACAACGAAATTGACAATTGGTGTAAAGTTTAAAATAAAAAATATTTTTGCCTTATATATATATATATTTGAAAAATTGACAAGTACGATACCCGGAAGCCATATATAACAATTAATAGGTGCCATTTTAATTTTTAATTTTCCAAAGCCTCTTACTTGATGATTATAAGGTTTGAGAAATGTGAATATTATACTAATTATTTTTTAAAGTAAAATGTCATTGATATCATTGAAGGTATTAAATCATGAGAAAAATTTATTGAGTGATAGTGGTAAAACCTTACAACTTATAAACCTCCTTATATTTCGAATTTCATTTGATAGAGGATATATCATTGCATTTGCATATCCTTTTGAAAACTAATACCAATAACAGATTAATAGTCAATTTTACTGATATCGTGTTTTTACTATTGGCAACTCTACTCTTGATGACTATGTTCAATTTCTTTTTCTTTTTTATTTGATGGAAAGAAGATATTTATATAAAAAATGGTGAAGGAGTACAGCGAAAACAATCCAGAGTCATGGATCTAGAAGTTGTCAAGCACATAAGTCTGTGTCGTCAGAGCCCTGGATTCATGGCTCGAGGATGTGAAAAACTCGAAAGCATTAACATCATAAGCAGATAATGGCAACTGACAATCGAAAGCATTAACAAAACGTAAAACAAAAGATTGAATGATCCTAATAGTCGAAGCAGGGTAGGGTTTTGCATCCTCCAAAGCGCTCAGCTTCTGCAATTCCAAATTACGTCAAGACCTTCCAGGATTGTAAGAGAAGTTTCTGAGAACCGCTCTTTGTTGTGACGTCGGCGTATGATCCAACCTGTAAGCCAAGTGCGGAAGCTGTAGCTCCTTGGATGATATTTGATAGAAATAGGAAACTCGAACCAGACTGCTCTTGCAAAATTGCAAAGAAGGAACATGTGTGAGATTTAGTCGTCAGAATCACCACAAAGCGTGCAAACTATATTGCAACGAAGATGGTGGCGGTTAAGATTTGTGAAGGTCGGGACCACATCATTATATATTTTCCAAGCTGTTAGCAACCCCTCATCGGGGCTTTCGTCTTTCAAAAGTCTTTCCAAGGAAAACTTGAAGAAGCAATATTACCATGATCTGGATGGAGGCCACCGCTTAGTAGTTTAAATCCTTCAGTGGTGGTATACAACCTGGAGGCAATAGGAGTCGGACGTCCACACCAAGGCATTAGAGACCTTTCTGACCGACCCTGTCTCTTAGTAGATTCGCCGCTTGATCCTCGGAGCAGACTAAGTTAACTTTGTTCACGTCCCAAGAGTATGACGAGTAATCAACGAGGTCAGAAACCAACATGCCTGAGGGAGCCCCGTCAAGATGCCCCTCCCAAAACCTTCTTCTGATGTTAATTCTGTCCCCCATGCCTAGATTCCATCTGACATGATCAGTGATGACATGTGCACTGTTTCTCACGCCTTTCTAGAAAATCGAAGCAGCAGTTCTAGGTCTGATGTCAAAATCACTATGGGGGATGAGATACCTGTTTTTGACCCACGAGCCCACAATAGACAACGGGTTGTTGAGGATTCTCCACGTGTACTTTGCCAATAGTGCCTTATTGACAAAACTCGAATCCCGAAAGCCCAAGCCTTCTTCATTTTTCGGGCTGAATAAGATTTGTTTGTTGAGAAGGTGAACCCTAACTTTGTCCCCATTAAAACCCTAGAAAAAATTTTCCATGGCCCCATTAATTGCATCAATCACCTTTCACGGTGTCTGTAGACATGATACCTTGTAAACCCGGTCCGATTGAATAACCGACTTGATTAGAGTGAGTGTCCCAACTTGAGACAACAAATGGATTTTCCAATCGGCAAGCCTGACATTTATCTTTCGTAGCAGATCGTCAAAATTACGACTCAGGTCATTTTTATCGTCAACATAGACTCCTAGGTAATTTCCTAGTTTATTCGTGGCTTCCACCCCAATCAGACACATTAGCTCCTCCTTCAAACCCCTAGGAGTGTTGGGGCTAAGATCCATGTTTAATTTCTGGGAATTAATACTCAGGCCCGCCTTTTGATAGAAAGCATCTAGCGTATTTTTCAGAAACAGGGGGAAGTATTATCTGCTTTGAAGAAGATAATCAAATCATCAACATATAAGAGATGGGAGAACGAAGGTCCACTCCAAGCAAATTTGATACCATGAAAATTATTACTTCTTTCCGCATCTGTCATGAGGCAAGAAACACATTCATACAGAGGATAAAAAGATAAGGTGAGAGCGGGTCGCCTTGCCTAAGTCCCCTACGAACACAAACATCTACCGAGATTTGTCCATTCAACAACAGAGAGAAACTCACAAAGGATAGACAGTTCATAATGCAATCGACGAAGGACTCAGGGAATTCCATACGTCTAAGCACCGCCTTCAGAAAATCCCAGTCCACCCGGTCATAAGCCTTTGCCATATCCACTTTCAGAGCCCCCAGTATGACTTTCCTTTCTTCGTTCTATGGATAACAGACATTGTTTCAGAAGCCAAGAAGATGTTGTCTGAGATTAGACAACCTTTAATGAAAGCATTCTGGCAGGGTAATATGAGTTTATCCATCATGTGCTGCAGTCGGTTCACCACCACTTTAGAGATGATCTTATATATGACGTTGCAAAGGCCAATGGGCCGGAAATCTTTAAAAGTCTCAGGCATGTCAATCTTTGGAATAAGAGCAAAATAGGTTGATTTAATCCCTCTGAGATCACAATTTCATGCAAAGAAATCCCTAACCAGTTTGAGTATATCAGAATGCATAAGATGTCAATACCTCTGGAAGACAGTAGCAGGAACCCCATAAGGGCCTAAGGCTTTATAAGGCTTCAATTGAAACACAATGGTTTTAACCTCTTCTAATGAGACAGTTCATAATGCAATCAACGAAGGACTCAGGAAATTCCATACGTCTAAGCACCGCCTTCAAAAAATCCCAGTCCACCCGGTCATAAGCCTTTGCCATATCCACTTTCAGAGCCCCCCAGTATGACTTTCCTTTCTTCGTTCTATGGTTAACAAGCATTGTTTCAGAAGCCAAGAAGATGTTGTCTGAGATTAGACGGCCTTTAATGAAAGCATTCTGGTAGGGTAATATGAGTTTATCCATCATGTGCTGCAGTCGGTTCACCACCACTTTAGAGATGATCTTATATATAACATTGCAAAGGCCAATGGGCTAGAAATCTTTAAAAGTCTCAGGCATGTCAATCTTTGGAATAAGAGCAAAATAGGTTGATTTAATCCCTCTAAGATCACAGTTTCATGCAAAGAAATCTCTAACTAGTTTGAGTATATCAGAATGCATAAGATGCCAATACCTCTGGAAGACAGTAGCAGGAACCCCATCAGGGCCTGAGGCTTTATAATTTATAAGGCTTCAATTGAAACACAATTGTTTTCACCTCTTCTAATGAGACTTGTTTAGCTAGTTCCTGAGCTAAACCTTGAGACACAATGGGTAACGAGATACCCTATAACCATGTTTGCACCTCCCTATCAGGTGTAATGTCATCACTAGAGAAAATATTGTTGAAATAACGTCCCGCTTGTCGTTCTATTTCCTCGTACTGTTCAATCCATGTCCCATTAGGTCCCTAAATTCTGTCAATCTTATTCTGAGAACGTCTCTTTCTAACCACATTGTGAAAATATGCCGTGTTTCTATCCCCCTGGAGAAGCCACATCTGGCTGGATTTCTGAGCCCATAAGATTTCCTCTCTCTCATACCACTTTTCAAGATCCACTCTAATCTCCAACTCCTTTTCAGTTAAATCCCTAGCATAATAAGAAGGATCTTTTGAGAGAAGCAAATTCTAAATGTGGGAGAGGTTCTGTTCAAGTTGAGAGATGTGACATTGATTGTGACCAAACACAGTCTTGTTCCAAACTTGTAGACCAGTCCTGATTCTGGCTAATTTCGCAAACATTGCTAGAGCACTAGAATTCAGAAAGCAGCAATTCCAAGCATTTGCAACAATAAGATCGCAAGCCCCTTCATGCATCCACATAGCCTCAAATCTGAAGGGCTTACCTCTAACTAGGATACATTTATCTGTGGTCACAAAAATAGGTGCATGATCAGAAGAAGAGATGGTGAGTGCTTCAGCGAACATATGAGGATATATGTCAAGGCAGGTAGGTGTAAACAGAAACCGATCTAGTCTTTCAACTACCCTCTCCTTTCCATCCTTATTATTGTACCAAGTGAACCAAACCCCGCAAGGACGAAATTGATTAGACCCAACTCATTAATAAGATTCTTGAAATCTTGTGCTCCTCTCGTGCTCATATTCTTGCTATTTTTTTCCATAGCATCTTTTATTTGATTGAAATCACCGATTATCACCCAAGGACTAGAGATCGTAGATGCCATATTTATGAGATAATCCCACAAAACATAACGCAGATCAAGTGAAGGAAATCCATAAACCAAGGTCACATACGAAAGCACACCATTATCATTAATAAACGAAATGTGGATCCGATTTGGGCACAAGTCTACTGCAGTCAAATTCACGTTCTTTGCCCAAACCAAAACGAGACCACCTTTCCTACCCTGGGGATCAACCTCTACAATACTACGCAACCCAACGAAATTAAAAAAACTTAGTAGAAAGATTATTTCGAGCAAAGGGTTTCAGCCAAAAAAACAACCTCTGACTCGGCTCAATTTCGATTATTTAGTATGATACATTATATCACCTTTAAATAATAAACGGTTTGATTTTCCTAAAACGAGATAAATTATATATTATATAAATTTATTAGGGTCTAATTTGTCAAACTTTAAAAGTTTATAGAAATAAATCACACGTGATTTAAAGTTTAGAGATATTACTTACATTTTAACCACAATACAAAGAGAAAACTTGGATAATGAAGGAATAATAATTCACATATATGATATATATGTATATGTGAAAATAATATTAGTTGGTTGAATTTGTATAATTATAATATCAAAACGATACGTAATTGGTTACATCAACAAAATTTAACAAAATACAAAAAATGATTTTAATAATTGGGATTCAATTGNAAAAAAAAAAAAAAAAAAAGAGAGATACATAGATGCAGCACATTAGCATTTTAAATATTAATTTCAATATTATTAGTATTTATAACACTGAAAACATTTATAAATATTTAAAATTAAATAAAACTTGCATGAAAACAACTTAAAGAATAAAACTAAGATGACTTTTTAATTTATAAAATAGAATGCATTTTTGGCAGAAAAAAGAAGAAGAAGAAGAAACTAAGTTAAAATGTACGAAATTTTTTAAACTGATCTACTAGTCACTAAGCAAAAAATTCTTAAATTTTGAAAGTAACAAAAAAAATTTTTAACTTTATTTTGTGCAAAAACATTCATTTGTAAGTATCTTCATTATTTTTCTTGCTACTATTAAATGCAACAATACTTTTTTTTTTTAATGGATTAAATGCAACAATACTTAATTTTAGCTTTTAATTGATATTAAATGCAACATAAAAAAGAGGTCTTTTATATAAATATTAGGAGTTTAACATGTAAAGTCATCAATAACTAACTTATCTAAACGATGCTTCTTTCAAGAATTTAACATGACATTTTGATTATTCATGGTCAAATCATTAATATATCTTCTAGTCTAAAATATACATTTACTGCTCCTTTGTCACTTTTGAAAATTTTATTAGCTTTTACACTATAATTAGAATTCAAGATAATCTTGCACATTTTAACTTAAAAGTTATAGTGAATTGAGTGAAAAATACCCTAATATTCGTCATAAATAATTATGAGTCAATTAAGAATTTGGTCTTTGAAAGATCACTGAACTGAGAACTCAATTCTAAAAGATTGAAATGTATAATTTAGGCAAAACACCCTTTTGTGCCCCTAACGTTTACGGTGATTTTCAGTTATGCCCCTAACGTTTCATTTGTGCCACTTGTGCCCCCAATGTGAAACGTTAGTTTCAATTATGCCCCCACCCTTGTTAGTGTACCGTTTTTCAAAACTTTTAAGCTTAGATCCGTGTTCATTTCAATTTGTTTTGATAAATGAGTTTATGAGTACTCATTTTCGGCTCCTAAGGATCATTTTGCACATGGAAATTTTGAAAAAAATGCTTCATTTTGCTGCATTTGATTTCGGTCCTTTCTAGGGTTCATCGGGTCCGATTTTCTTCGGATTTGGGGCTATTTTGAGCTTAATCTTTGAAATTGATCCAAGGAATCAAGTTTGTGATGTTCGAAAATTAAGGCCCAGATGAAATCTGATCTAAACCGAGCTCAAATCGTGCCAAAATGGTGTTTTTTTTTGTGCATGATTGAAATTGGGGGCATAATTGAAACTAACGTTTCATATTGGGGGCACAACTGACACAAATGAAACGTTAAGGGCATAACTGAAAATCACCACAAACGTTAGGGGCAAGAAAGAGTGTGTTGCTTATAATTTAATACCTAAAAGTATTTTTTTAAACTAAATAGTATACCATTTTAATTTTTTAGGGATTAAAAAATATATCATTTTGATCTTTCAATGACTAAATATGTATTTTAATCTTTAATGTACTTGAGTTATGAGCTCGATGATATTTCATAGACCAAATTATTAATTTACTCTTTAATTTTTGAAAATTCTTACTTCTTCCTCAAATAACTTGTGAGGAAATAAAAGAGTCAATACGTTAGTGGATGAAAATGACAATGAAGTATTGAAGGCAGAGAAAGGTCATTAATAGGGTACTATGCTTAGGGTGGACACGTGTCAAGCAGAGGCTGATTGATACACAAGCCCATGGGCCTATCTGTCCCTTCCGTGTAAGGTACTATGTGGCCCCAAAAGCTAAGCCACATGATGTTTACAAAGATATTTTCGTGGGCCCATTACATTCAATCCTATAAGGGCTTGAGGCCCATTGTCTTCTTTCTTGTTTTTTCCATTTTGTCCCCTATTTCGTCTTCTCTTGTTTTAATTTTTCATTTTCCATATTTTACTTTGTGATCTTTGGAAAATTGAAGAAAAGCTATCCTTGTTTGATTGTCATTTGGGATATAAATTTTAGGGTAAATTATACTTTGGTACGCTATGATTTGACATTATTTCACTTTAGTACCCTGTGGTTTGAAACCTGACACTTTGGTACCCTATGGTATTCTCCATTAACACTTTGGTACTCTTTGGAGCTATTTTGTAATTTCAAGCATAACAAATTTTGTAAAAATTACATATTGACCCCAAACATTTACAAATAGGTCCCTGGATACATATTATCTAGGGACTAAAATGAAAACTTTAAAAAAATTTTGGGGTCAATATGTAATTTTTGTAAAAATTTTTATAGTTAAAATTACAAAATAGCTCCAAATGGTACCAAATTGTTAATGGACAATACCACAAGGTACCAAAGTGTCAGGTTTCAATCCACATGGTACCAAAGTGAAATAGGGTCAAACCACATGGTACCAAAGTGTAATTTACCCTAAATTTAATGTTTTTTTTAATAAAATATTAATCACAAAATAATATATTAATATAGATATATTTTATAATTTTAACATTTTATGATTGATTTTTTTTTTCAAAGAAGAATAGGACCACTTTTTTAGATTTATTATTTTATTTACTTTTTAAATTAAAACCTTATAATAATTAAATACCCTCTTCCTCTCTATACTAATTAAAATTTATTTTGTACAAAAAAGTTAACGTAAAAAAATTGAAACTTTACTTTTGACAACTAATGAAGGGGTTGTTTAGTCATCAGGCAATAGTATATTTAATCTTTTAAATTTATCTTCGAGTGTCATATCAATTATCTATAACTATATATTTACCCCATTTTTATGGCCTATAAATATCTTTTGAGTTGTCTCCTTTATTAGTAACAATTCTTTATTCTTTTTGAGCTTGATTATTACTTCACCATGACCAGAAAAATATCTTAAGATTCATCTCGTTGTGTTTTCTTACAAGAGTTCTCTAAAACTTTATTGGACATGTTGATACGGGCTGGGTGTACAGGGGCGGAGTCAGGATTTTTATTAGGGGAGTCTGAAATTTTTTTTGTCAAAATCTTATTTTAGTCCTAAATCTTTATTCAAATTTTTTTTTGGTCCTAATATATTTTTAGGAACTTCGGGTTTGAGACGAGAGAAATCCAATCACATTTAATAATTAAAGATCAATTATAAAACATTTAAGAAAAATTAAGGACCAAAATGGAACAAAAAAAATATTAAGGATTAAAATGAAACTTTAAGTAACCATTAAGGACCAAAATAAAATTTTAGCCTATATGTATTATCAATATTATAAAATAAAATGTATAAGTTGGATAAAAAAAATATAAATTGTTAACTTAATTAAACGATAACGATATATAATATGACCATGCTGCAACTACTGCAATATCTTTCTAAAACAATAAATAGATGCAATGTTAATCGAATGGTTTTGAAAAAATTTCGGCAAATCTTAGCCTCTCCTATTTAGCTTCTACTCTCTCAATCCTTCTCCCTCTCTTCTATATATATATATATACACTAGGGGCTTGACGTGCCCGTGTACATTTGAATTAATTAAAGTTCAAGATTACACAAAATTTTTATTTTGATAAATAAGTAAGTTTGGGACAATTTGAAAAATTATAAAAATATGTAAGATTCATCTAAAATAAATAAAATATTTAGGACCAATTTGAAATTACCTCATACATTTAGGATAGAAATTGGTATTTTATTAATTTGTAAATGTTTGGGTGAGATGAACGTGGGCTGGCTAGAGAAAAGTGGGTGATTTTTTTTTTCTTTTTTAATTTTTTAATTCAATAATTTTGACCAACCATAAAGGGGTGAAGCCATATAATATAGTATAGATATATATCTTAAGCTATACAGTAGTTGGGGCTATTGGGCTAAAACAATAAATACTTGCAATGTTATATATAAAAAAATGGCCAAAGTCCTATTTTTGTCCCCCAGTTATGCTCAGTGTTCCAAATTGGTCCCCCAGTTATTTTTCGTTCCATATTGGTCCCCCAATTATGCAAAGCTTGACAAAGTTGGTCCCTCTAACAGTTTCCATCCATCTTTCCGTTAAAAAAAAGACAAAATTGATTTTAACTCCTAAAAGTTTAAATGTTTTGCATCAAGGACCTTTTTCTCTATAATAGAACCAAAATGTAAGAAAAAAGAAATAACTTAGGGTTTTAATTTAGTTTACACCAAAAAATAATATCTCTCTCTTCGAACCCTCTTCTTCTTTGTCTTCTCTCCACCACTTTTTCTATCGCACTGCATTTCCTCATCACCTCCGACGATATCTGACTCGCTGGAGATACCCCTCCCCTCCCTCCGCCGCCACCGGCCCCTGCCAGGTGAGTATTGTTCCGCAATTGCATCGGCGCCGCCGCAAAAGCCACGTTCGTCGGTTTCGGGAAAAGCGGCGGCTGGTGGTGTTGGTGTTGTGTAGAATTAGGGTTAGGGTTAGAGTTAGGGTTTACCTATAATGACAGAGTAGGAGGCTGTTTGGAGACTGGATTGTTGCTACCATTCAAATTCACCATCGTGTTGTTGTTGTTATTATTATTATTACCCAAATTCCCATTTAGTTTATTCAGTTTTCTGACTCAGTGTCTTTGGCAATGTCAATGACCCTTGTCTCTTCAAATTCCCATTGGGATTATTATGATGACTATAACCAAATCGATTTTAAAGAAGAACCCCCAAATCAATTTGATCGGGCGTCAGATTGTTTGTTGGATTGGAGAAGACGCCGAAGAAGAGGCTTCGAAGATAGAGAGAGATTATTTTTTTGGTGTAAACTAAATTAAAACCCCAAGTTATTTATTCTTTCTTACATTTTGGTTCTATTATAGAGGAAAATGTCCTTGATGCAAAACATTTAAACTTTTAGGAGTTAAAAATCAATTTTGTCTTTTTTTTAACGGAAAAATGGATGGAAACTGTTAGAGGGACCAACTTTGCCAAGTTTTGCATAACTGAGGGACCAATATGGAACGAAAAATAACTGGAGGACCAATTTGGAACACTGAGCATAACTGAGGGACCAAAATAGGACTTTGGCCTAAAAAAATTGTTGGCCCAAACTCTCGAACCCATGCCATGTCCCTATATTGATGATGCCTCAACCATTTTGGTAGGGGCCATATATGATCATAATGCATATATTTAAATGTATAATGCAAAATTTGGTGNGGGGGGGGGGGGGGGGGGGGGGGGGGGGGGGGGGGGGGGGGGGCATGGCCCCTGCTGGCCCCCCTCCCTACGCCCCTGAGTTTACTTATAGCATCATCTGCAACAAAATAATAGTTGCAGAATTTCTTAGAGAATTTTTGGACATTTTAAGTTTTGTTTTGAAAAAATATAACCATCTAATGATAAAATATTGAAGTTCTTTAGGATCTATTGTTGGAGATCTCTCTACATAGTAGGGCTTTGCAGCCACATTTGAGAAGCTCATTTGTATTTTTTTTTTGTAAGAAAAATTTTAAGTGAGATAACGATTAGTAGTATCTCATTAGGGTAAGGGAATACTTCTTGATCTCTTTGAGAATTTATGAGAAAAATTTATATATCACTCACTAAATAAGGTCTTCATATCGTTTAGAGGATTCAGACTCTCGTCTTTATGGGATAAGTGCACAAATCTTAACCAACTATATCATTCTTTATTGGCTCTTTTTGTAATTTTTTTTCATATTTTTTGGTTGGAGTTCAATAATTTAAGTAGGCTTTGTAAATTCCTATCTTATCTTTAGTTCTTGAGAGTAGGCCTGTACGAAAATTCGGTTGACTTGGTCAACCCGGCCCGACCAATTCGGGCCGGGTTGAGGCAAACTCGGGCTAGGTAAAAGAATAAATAGAAAAAGCAAAGAACAAGGCCAAGCCGGGTTTTAGGTTAGCCTTTCAAAAACCCGGCCTGCCCTTAGGTAGACACCCGATTTTTTTTTTTTTTTTTTTTTNTTTTTTTTTTTTTTTTTTTTTTTAAAAAATTATACATCTAACCCTAATCACTCACACACACAGTCTTCATTCCTTAATTTTTATTCACAGCCGCTACCCCCTCTCCACACCTTCCTTCTTCTTCATCATTGCCTTGCCTCTTCCTCATTCCTTCCAACTTCGAAGCCTCATCCTTGTTCCTCAAATCGAAGCTCTTCGTCTCCTCTCCTCTTGTCGCTGTCGCCGTCGCGGTCTCTGTCTCCTCTAGTCGCCGCTTCCATCTCCATCTCCTCAATCTTCTTCCATCGGGTAGCCAACATTTTTGATTCCTAATTCAGCTTGTTTTAAAACCTGTTGTTGGTGCAAATTTCATTTGGGTCTTGTAAGTTCTAAAAAATATTACAGCAGCTTCAATTTTTTTTTTTCTAAAGAAAACCACTACCCCACCCGGCCCGATAAAAATTGACCTAGCCCGGTAATATCCGAGTCTATGGGGCCTCAGGCCGGATCCAGGTCCAATTTTGAACCCAATTCATAAATTTGCCCGGGTATCGGACTAGGTACAAACCTAGCCCGTGTACAGCCCTACTTGAGAGTATAGACATATTTGTCTATATAAGGCTAGAGCATCCACACACGTGCATAGTTTTCATAGTTTATACACACACATACAGGCTCCACGTACATAGTTTAATTTTGGGAATTACAAAACAAAGATAAATTTAGGAAATGATTTGGTCCTTAGGACTAAAAAGTTAAAATTCAAAACTAAAAAGATAAATTTAGTATGTTTAGAGACAGAAAAGTTAAAATTTAAAATTGTTGAAAAGCACCCTTCAAAATGGAACTTTTATTATTTGTTTGGTCAAAGTGCACTTTTGGTACCATATCACTTTACTCGGGTCTCAATTTGATCTAGTATCTTTTTTTGTTATATTTTTTGTCAGGTGTAGTTAGTCTCATATCTTTTAGTTAGGTTAAAGATTTGGTTCAATATCTTTGCAAAATGTTCTAACTTTAATCCCACAATGTCTAAGCTTTTGCAAAGATATGAGACCAAAATTCTACAACTTAACCAAAAAATATGAGACCAAATATGTAACTTAACCAAAAGATATATGACCAAAATTGCAACAAAAAAGATATTAGAACAAATTAAGACCTTAACAAAAATTATGAGACCAAAAGTACACTTTGATATTTTTTTAAAGAAATGTTACAACAAAATTAGCCTATTTACAACAAAAATAATTTCTAAAATATTTTATTTTAAAGAAAAGCAGCATAAAAATGAAAAAAAATATTCTTCTCTTTATTCAAGAATTATTACAGAAAAGTAACTAATAAATAATTATATTAATTTTGAGATAAAAATAATAATAGAAGTATGTTATAAATATATTAATGGATTAAAAAACATTTTATAAAAAAGATATGCGTTTGCTCCCTTTACTGAGTTTACTCCCAATTGGGGGAGGATAATACAACTTGATATTTCGAAAGAAAAGAAATGAAGGAAAAAGCATTCCGTCTATAGTACATTTTATTGTTCTATAAATTTCTACATCATTTAAATAAGGGAAAAATGTTAACAATTTTTGGATATGTATTTAATAAAAACTTATATGGATATGTTGAGGGGCGAACCTACCTAAAAAAATATATGGCCAAATTCACAAGGTGAATACAAATGACAAAGTATTTATTGTTTGTCCAATGTTATTCTAATTTGATGTTATTATTTGACTTTTTTTCTTTCTTTCATTCGTTAGTCCTCCAGAACTCCTCATATTGAAAATTTTAATTATTAACCAGTTTCAAATCCAAATCTACATAGAAGCTATATTTTAAGTCCATGTCTATCTCTCTATCATATTTTTGGGTTTAGTAATTAGTTCTAATATTTAAGTCCATATTCTTCTTTGTTGTTTCCGACATTTGATTTAAAAAATTATTAATATTGAAACACGAGGCCCAACCCGCTTAGGTAGACATAAAAGGCCCAACCCATCTTAAGTTTGAAAATTGTAACCTTCGAGTGTAAAAAAAGAAGGTTAAAATTCTAGTTTGGTCTCTAATTTTTACTCAAAGTTCTTTTATGGTCCCAAATATTTTTTTTCGTTTTATTTTGGTCCTTAATGTTTCCTAAAACTTTTATCATTGTAACTTTTGAATATGATCATATATTTTTTTATCTAGTTGGAGTCATCAGAAAACAAAGTCGAGTTGAATCTAAAATGGAGCTCGGAAATAAGTCGTTTGTTTCATGAATTTAATTATATTTCTTTCGTTTCAAATCCGAATGCAATGGAATCAAAGCTACAAGTTATTCTTGACGAATTCTTTCTTTAGGAATAAAAAATTATTTAAATATATATATATATATATATATATATAGATACTGAAATTGTGTGATTTGATTTGTAAAAATATAAATAGATGGATGACTCTCATCGCCTCATCGGAATTATGGAACTCCAAGCTATTGGTTACAAACAATGTTCTCATAATCAAGTGGAGCAACATATATATCTTGACTCAACATTATCAAATGCTCCATCTAAAGTTGTTGCATCTACTATTGTTTGGGATAATCAAAATAACAAGAAGACTTACTTAAAAATAAAGGTAATATACTGGAGGATCATTTAATTAGATTTATATATATAGTCATTAATTAATTGCTAGTTGGGTATAATAATTTTTTTTTCACAAGTTTGCGTGGAAATTACATTTTAAATTATGTATTATCCCATATATATATGTTGATGTTTAATGTCTTTTTGTTTGTGCAGATTGTGCCACAAAAGAGTCCCATTCAGAATCCTAGCAAGGACGACATGGTTGTCAAACTTCCTCTAAATGTAAAACATCGGGAACGAAATTAATAGCGAAGAAAGATTCAGGACGAAATTGACAATTGATTTAAAGTTTGGGGACGAAATTAGTAATCTCGCGAGTTTGTGTTTCAGTTTTCTGAGTGCTTTACTGCCTCTCCATCTTTTCTTCTTTGTGATGAGAAATCGGACTGATACTTGCTAAAAAAAAAAGCCAATTGCCCAACTAAGTCCAATTATATATCCCCATTATATAGAATTAACCATTATTTTTCTTAAAATACTGAACTGTTTTGTGAGTGTTATATAGCAGTAGAAACCAATGGAAAAAATCACCAGGAAAATGAAAAAGAAAAAGGGGTCAATTTAAAAAATAATTTTGTTTCCCCTTATTCCATTGTTTTCTCAAAGTAAAAGGACTCTTGTGCACCTGAGAAGCAGGAGCAGGTCTTGATAGACTTATCTATTGGTTGCGAAAACACACGTTAAGCACAAACAAACAGGTGTAAATTCAAATTGTTGCATCCCATAAACACTTAACAGGTGTAAATTCAAAAATTGTTGCATCCCATAAACTTGTTATTTGGCTATCTAATTTGTAGGCATTGAGAATGAATAAACTCTTGTGAATAGATTCAGCAAAAGTTGTACCTTAAGATGAAGAAACCTACTCAAAATTTGGGTGAAGTGTTTTCACATATATATGCAGCTATTCCAGATACATGTGGGCATATGCCATAGCATGTTGTATTTAACACATCTTTTGTCAAAAGGATTGATTATATATCAGCGTATGAAAGAAACAATTAATAGGTCAGAATTATTATCCATGTATGTACTCATGGGCTAAACAAGATGAAGATATATAATACATGATTGGCCTAAACAATCACAAATGAGACCTTTCTCTTTAATTAGGACACTCTTTTTTAATCACCATTTCTTAGAAAAAAAAAGATGAAGATTACACGGATCATTTTAGACATCTTTCTTTTTCAATTCAGTAAAAATCATTTTAGACATTTTTGAAAAATCAATATAGTACCTTATTACTCGGAAGTGTATGGTAGTATGAAAATGAATCATTCTAAAAATATAAAAAATGAAATTTATTTAAATAAAATTGATTCTGAAATATACACCTTTGGTGGATCGTCTGCCTTAGCCATTCCTTAATTCCCCCCATCAGGGGATGTGATCGTACCATATTCCATCATTGTTTTCAATAATGTTTTGGGGCATTTTATACTCATTTGGGACTCAATTGCATGCCTTTATGATCTTTTATGATGGAATATAGTACTCTGAGGTTTAGTGCTTAATTGGACTATTTTGTGATTAATTTTGTGATTTCTCTCGGGTTTGATGTTTATAATTATTTGATTCTTTTTATCTTAGAATTCACATAGTTTTTGGTGTCTTTGATAGGTTTGGAAGAAGTCCGAAGCATTGGAAGTCTCAAGGAAGAGCCAAGGATACAAGAAAATAAGTCAGGGACTAAATCAAAATTTTTTGGTGCAGAATCGAAACTTCGCCACTTACTCGCCACTTTACACATAAGTGGCGAGCAAGTGGCAGCTTTGCGCAAAACTTTTTAATTATCAGGAACAAGCTCGTTTCTCGATGGATTTGACCCGTTCCAGTTGGGGATGATCCGAAAATTACATATCTTCTATCCCTAGGTCAGATTTTGGAAGTTAGCAACCCTAGAGAGCCACCTTTCATCTTGCCCATCAACACCTTCCACCATTATTCATCTTCTTTGGAGATTTCTTGGTGCTATGGTGGTTCAGTCAGGATTTGCACATGTTGTTGTGATTACCTGCACCATGAGTAGCTAAACCCCTCAACCCGGAGGAGCAATGGATTAAAGCATGAGCTAGGAGCTTCATCTAGAGAGTTTTCTCACATTCGGATTAAGATTCTTTCTTGTTTCTGTTTCTTGGTTAAGAATTGGAACCTGATTGTTATTCTTATTCTGTTATTTAGATTGAGAGTTGAACTTGATTCTTTCATATATATCTTGATTGTAACCCTTTGAGTGAATGCTAGTTTGGTTATAATTATTGATATATTGGCTCTGACAATAGTGTTTGTTATAGATATTGTGACTCTTAATCAATTATTCATCAATTCAATGAGGTTTTCATGTCTCGTTATGAATTTGTCTTGCTTGAGATGCTTTCATGATAAGTTTGTCAATCTAAGTTGCTTGGTTAGTGACTATCTTAGGATGATCAATGTGAGATAACTCTAACATAATTTTATACAGTGATGATTGCTTGATCCATATGCTCCGTCGAGTGCCTTTCTCTCAGTGGTTGTTTAACTCATTTATTATTATTAATTTCATTTTAGTCCTCTTAGTCAAGAAAATAACAAAAACATTTATTATTGCTTAATTCAATTTGTGTCTTAGGTGTTAGAAACTATTTCAAAGAAACTCTGCGTTACCTTTACCCAATAAGTAGAAATTCAACACTATTCGCTTTTAAACTACTAGAAGTTCCTTGAGAGATCGACCTGGATTGCACCACTATAGTGCATTTAATTCTGGTATTTTAGCCAGCTAAGGACGGGTGCGATCAGGATGACCTTGTGATATACAACGAAAGTAGGGTTAGACCCTTACCTTAGTTCTTCGAGGGAGCTATTGAGGTTTGTTGATTGAACGTTCCGGTTGAAATGTCACAAGGATAACCCTGCAAAAGAGACTTTGACGTTCATGTTAGACTGATATTAGAGTGTTCAAGTCGTAGAAGCCTTGAAGGAGCATTACTTAAGTTTCTAGCATTATTTGCTTTTTATTACTTGTGTGTATATTTCTACAAGTGTCATTGGTCGCCCGGTTTTTAATCCTTTGTTTTGTTGTGTTTTGCAGCGATGGGTCACAGAAAGACAAAGAGGCCAGCTAGCGTAGCGCCGATTGTGGGGACATCTCCCCTTTTTCCTATCTCTCTCCGGTGAGCCTTCGACGCTACTGCTTTTATTTTCTCATGTTAACATATTTCTTTTCAACTAAGGTTTCCTACTTTTGTTTATCAGATTCAAATGAAACACAAAAGACAAAATTAAATTTTACACGAAAAAGGGTGTATATATAGTGAATCATTCTCAATATTTAGGCACACACCCTTTCTGATATGAAAATAAAACTAAATAGCTTCCATATGTCTCTGGTTTCATTTTTTTGGCATCCATAGCAATTCCCTTACAATGTGACGCCAGTTAAGATGCCAATGATAGAAAAACTTACGTCATCTTCATGTTCATGGGATTGCTTCCTAAGTCCTAACCTATCTTCTTTTCCTTTCTTCGGCTTACTATATATATATACTAGTATGAGACCCGTGCATTCGCACGGGTTTTTTCATTTTAGTACATAATACATTTGTTGATATCATAGATATTAAAATACTTTTTACAGATATGATTAATAGCATTACATACCAAATAAAAATTGGAAGCAAGTTTCAGCTATTAAATTTTGGTAGAGCCACAAAAAAGAATCAGTTTTTTTCAGCAAAGGCAGATATTGAAGAGCAAATTTCAGTGAAGAAAGGAACACATTGAATTGCAAGTTTCAGCTATAATCATAAGAATTATTTTGTAATATGAAATAAGAATCTATTACTTTTGTACATTAAATATTACAAACCAAAGATGACAGCTATAATTGGAACTAATAAAATGTCAATTAAATTTCAGCAGAGCCATGAAAGATCAAACAACTAATTTCATAAAATCCATCAAAAAATAAACATCAAAATGAAGAAACTGAAGTATCAATAGGCGAGAAACATAGGGTTTGTTAAATTAATTGAGTGGACAATAGGTGAGAAACAAAGACATAGGGTATCAACAAATGCAAAGTTAAGGAAATAGTGTAGGACAATCAAATCTGTGTATGAGGCAATAATAATGAACTTGAATAGGCGTTCGTTTACTCATAGCTAAACAGTGTAGGACAATCCAAATTTAGTATCTACAAAATAATTTACTCCTCATCACAAAATAATTACAAAATAATTATAATCAAAATTCAGTAAAGGCATCAGAAATTTAATGAGTAAAATACTATTCATATGTCATGAAAATGAAGTAGGGCAATCAATAGTCTCATTATAATGAGATGTCATCAAATCAAGCACATAACAAAATTCTATGCTTTAATACTTAATAACTGAATAATACAATAAGGTTTGAAATCTTAGTTAAATCTAATTAAAAATTACTAAATTTATCAACAATGAACATCAGCAATGTCATCGTCACTTATGTTTTGTTTGAGTTTTGTAGCTGCACATATGTATCGTACTCTAAGCATGCATTGAATAGACTCACAGAGATAAATAAACTTGTATTAAAAGTAACCAAATGCAAAGTAAGAAAACTATTAATAGCATTGGCTATATACACATAAATTGAAGCCAAAAATGAAGAAACTGACAGTAATCAAGGTAGAAATAGAATGTACAGAATTTGGGTTTAATGGCATAAAATTTCAAAAATAAATACTTACAAAGAAGTCCATGTGGTATATATAGCTCCTTTCTGGTATTTTCCAGTCAGCACAGCAGATGGAACTTGTCCTGTTAGATGCAAGCATTTGAAAAATATAGGAACAATATATATTTTAGATCAAAGTCAAGTATACTTTGGTGTAATATGATTACAGTCCAGCATAATAATAGGTTTGCAATTATAGTATTTTAGAGCAAGCAAAAGTAAACCAACATGTCTGATATTAGCAATACACAAAAGATGTTACTAATTAGTTTTAGTTGTACACAACAGTAGGCAAGGGTTGGCAGATGTTAATTGTAGTTGCAAGTTAATCATTTTTTTCAATCTTGATATGCTTCTTTGGCTTGCAAGTTGAGAGCTGTGGGGTTAACATGTCTTCCAAAGATGCATCGTCAAGTTCATCCATTAAGCCTTTCAATTTTCCTGCAGTTGGTGTTGCACATGCTGTGGTTGAAGATGATATTTCTTGGTGGCTTTCTATGCAGAAAGAATTTGTATCCTACAAAAGAAAGAAAATAGTCAATGCGTATGTGATAATTTGTATCATATAATTTGCATTTTCAGATGTTGTAATGAGCTGCAAAAATTGAGAAATGTAATCCTGGATTTAATAGAAATATGGAAATAAAAATCTCATTACAGATGTGCAGTTTAATTACTTACACTTACTTCTGGATGGTGTGTGGTGGCATCAATATTCTGTTTTCCAACTGAATGAGATTGAGTTGTTGCCTGCCATGAATGTTGTATAAAATGTCATCATATATTGATTAAAACATAATTATAGTACAAAAAATGTCACCTGAGATAGAGTGGAGGAATTCAGGAGCAGTTGTATCAATTGTATGTCATCTGATATCTTCTTCACTGTGTAAGTTTGGCTACCTTTGTTGATGTTGAAGTCTGAAATTTGTACCTTGAAGATGAACCTTCTATTGAGTAGGCATTCTAATTCATCTGGAAATGAATCACCACAGCCATCCTGTAGTTGATACAAAGGAAACCATATATTTATAGTCAGAAGGCTGAGTTTTTATATTGTAAAGAATTTTATATATGGACCTTGATTAATTCATCTCTTAATTGTTCTGCAATTTTTCCAATAAGTGGTACTGCTTCATTATCAAAAAGGACGAATGATGCCACTCCTGTGTGATCTGACACTAATACTTGCACTTTGAACCTGAAAAGTGAAAGAAAAGTTTAATATTAGATTTCAATATAGAGTTTATTTTGAAAGTGGTTGAATTTGATAATCAGTTCTACCTGGACATGACTTTTTGATACAGATAGTTACACTCAATGCATTTATTGTCATTGATCTCTTCCGGTACTTTCTTGGCACATTTAGGACAGCTATCATAGTACCAATTATTTGAGGTTTCTATTTTCTCAATGGTTGCTAAAGTCATATAGTAACCACACTGAAAGTCATGTGAAGGGGTAAGAGTTTGTTATAAATGATGATTTTATAAGTAATAGAAGAATGACTATTAGATGTATGTTACCTGTCCAGCATTTTTTATATCATTAAGGGTATATCTTGTTGTTCCGGCACTGATGTCATCTTCAATTTTTGGAATTTTACTTGCACTTCTTTGTGATTGAGTTGGCGTTAGTGTTTGAATGCTTGAAGTGGGCAGGCTGTAAGATATTGTAAAAAATAATGGTAATGAATTTATTTGTTTATAATTGATAATGAAAAATTGCAGATTTGTGAAGTATTACCTGTTTAGCAATTCTTGTACATGAGGAATGGTTGGGTTGATCCAGAGTTTTGTTGCATTGAAAGAGTTAGTTATTTGGATTTGGCCTACAAAAATGAATTTTGATAAGTTAGTGCTCTAATAAATAATTTGATTTGTAAATGATGACATAAAAGTACCTTCATATGTCTTTAGGCGGGCTAATTGAAAGGCAACTGTAGTGATTTCTCCTTTGGAAGTTGCTAAGAATTCCTCAAATTGGTCAGCATATTCTCCCCACAGTACGCAGCTGATTTCCTTTTCGCTATATAAAAGTAAAATTCTGGCCGTTTTAGTGTCTATCTATAATTTGAATTTTGAATTGAAGATAAGGGAAGCTAATTACATACCTATTATCTGTAATCACTATTGGAAGCAGTTTGGTTGGGGATCCATATCTGGTTGTGAAAGACTTGGCTGCAAAGTATGTTTTCACGATGCCAAGAACATCTACATAATAGTCATGATGAGTGTTTTATAAGAATATATTAGTAAAATAGACATATAAGCAGTTTTGCATACAGCTCATTGAATTAAGTAAAATAGACATATAAGGCTTTTTACCAATTAAGTAACTCTCTGGAGCTGTGTGGGATAAAATTTCGTTGATTGGCATGAAAGCAAACGAATGCAAGTCAATCTCAGCCTGAATGATTTTTGCAGATGTGTGTCTGTTGAAGATAATCTTGAAGTCATGATGTGTTGTTTTGAATTCCCCTAGATTTGGTTTAAGCAAAAAAGTCTCAATTTGGTACGTTTCCCCCTCTTTCAGCACACCATTCCACTTGTCTACAAATTCTTTGGAGATGGAGGCATGTATCTTGTCTTTCTGTGTAAATAAAGTATAGATGTTATTAATAATAGTGCAAAACGAACTAAAGAAGGTGTGGAAATGAACATGCTATTATTAAGATTACACTTGCCTTAGTATCTAGTAAAACCATTTCAATGCTTTTGACCTCCCTATTGTTAGAAAATGATGTCCACAGTCGCAAAATCCTGACTATTATTCTCCACATCTCCTTCTTGTTATTCAGTTCATGAATTGCTGCAATCTTTGGTGCCATTGTTCTAAGTGGAGAACCTGCACAGAAGAGGAAACTGGTTAATAAAATTGGGTATCAATAATATATGCCTCATGTAGAAAATAAATATTATATACCAATTCATTAAATCTTTCATTTTTATAGTTTATTTATGGTAACTATGAAGTTACCTCAGCTTACTATTTTTCCGATGAATGCTTAAATATTTTGAAAAACTTCTTTGTAGACTATATTGTTTGTCACATTCATCGGCAACCCATTTTTGTCATGTATAAGAATTTTGAGGCCATTTTTACTTTTCACTCTGGACACAGCAACATATAATTGTCCATGGGTGAAAATAGGTTTTTCAAGATACAGTCCAACAGTTTCCAATGACTGCCCTTGACTTTTATTGATGGTCATGGCATATGAAATTGTCAAAGGGAACTGTCTTCGTTGTAGTTTAAATGGCCATTTAGTGTCTGATGGGCTCAAGTTCATCCGAGGAATGAACACCTGCTGCCCAAAATTGTTTCCATTCATCACAGTGGCCTCAATGACATGGGCGGCTAAATGTGTTACAATTAATCGAGTTCCATTACAAAGGCCTGAAGATTGGTCAATATTTCTCAGTAGCATTACTGGAATACCAATCTTTAGGCATAATTTATGATTTGGAAGTCCGGAACATTTGATGCTATTTAAGAATTCAGTGGTATAAAGTGAATGCTGGAGATTGTCATCATCAGTTGAGAAGCAAACAGAATCTGAGCTCAAATAGGTGGTCTCAGACCCTGGTATTTGGGATAAGATGAAATCATTTAGTTTTTCCACAGCATCCAATGTCGGAGCAAGTATTGCTCTATCTTTTAAATAGTGGGGATCATCAAATCTTTGGTCCAAGTTAGGATACGTGTTAGAGACAATGGCATTAAGAGGATTGCTGAAGTTTCTTATTAGTAGATCATCCGGAATCTGAATTTCAGCTTCTCCATCGTTCGGTTCATTTAATTTTCCATCACCCACTTTTAATATCCATTCAGAAAACTTCTTTAATTCGGCTGCATTATGCGAGGTATCATCTGATTTCAACCTCATATTCTTAGATAATGTTAGAACTTCACAATGATCCCATATGTAGGAGGAATTCAATGAATGATAAACAATATCAGATCTCGATCCCTTGGGAATTACAGGAAGAATTTGCCTAAAGTCACCACCAAATACTATGATTTTCCCTCCAAAAGGCAGTCGGTCACTGTTTGGGTTGTCAATACGTAGTATATCACGAAAAGTGCGGTCAACTGCTTCAAAACATTGCTTCTGGACCATTGGTGCTTCATCCCATATGATCAATCTTGTTTTTCTGATTAAATCACTTAATGGAGAGCCTTGTTTGATGTTGCATGTTGATTCATCGTTGACTTGAAGGGGAATGCCAAATTGTGAATGGGCAGTTCTACCACCGGGGAGTAGCAGTGATGCTATACCACTGGAGGCCACATTTAGGACAATTTGCCCTTGTGCTCTAATAGTCGACGATAATGCCTTCCAAACGTATGTCTTCCCTGTTCCTCCATAGCCATTTAGGAAAAACACCTTTGAAATGTTGTTTTTAATAGCATCCATAATTCTATCAAATGCATATCTTTGTTCTTCAGTCATGTTGTTGATTAATCCTTGAGACTCTAACTTTAATGCTTGCTTGTCATAATTTAATTGATCCATTAGTAGCCTATTTTGAAGGTCATATAGAGGAATTCCTTCAGGAAAAGGCATTGGAGGAAAATATTTTAGGCTTTTTCCATTGCTGCATAGGAGCTTCTCAATTTCTAAGAGAGCATAATTTTTTTTCTGATCATCGCTTAGCTCCATATCTGGATAAAGATGAAAAAGTATGATAGGTACAATAAGTCAATTGACAAAGTAATAAATTACATTGAAAGATATAATTACGTGATCACAGTAATAATCATAGTACAATTGAAAAAGTAAACGGGAAAATTTGCATTTCAAAGCATAGAATGAACACAGTAAAATATTTGGCATCCACAACATAAACTGAACACAGTGTAGACAGTAATTTAAATGCTAAAAAAGAGAGATTTGCACCTAATAATTAAATCATAAGCCGGACAATGAAAAAAAGATGAAACTGATGATATCTGTTATTTGATAGAGTATTAAATGGTGAGGAAATAGAGTAAACTTGTTCAAATATCTAAAGTATGTAGTGAAGCATATAATGTTCTGTCCAACTTGCCCCACTGATATGATTTTAAGGATTATTTGATGAAGAATGACAGTAGACAAATAATTTGATACTGACTAATAAGGACTACTCACAATTATAGTAAATAATACTTAAAGTCAGTAAACAAATAATTAAAACTTGTTGAATCAATGAATATTTGCATTTAAGATGTATTAGACAAATATAATGCTCATAATACATTGAAGAACACCAGCATAGTCAATGTTCAGTCAACAGAAAAAGTTCATTCATTACACCAGAATAAAACGAACAGAGCAACAATTTAACTGTAAGTGTAGCATGCTCATTAGTGGGAGAATAAAACAGATCAATAAGCTATAATCTAGCAGGAGATTATCTTTGTCCAGATTTATGTAATAATTAAACAATAATATGAAGTTGAGGGTTGTTGTAAATTTGACCTTGTAATTGAAGTGTTTGTTGACAAAGGTAAGTAATATCATCACAGAGCAGATGCCATGTTGAATTCCACACAATATCTGGGCTTGACATTGTGTTACAAAGGAGCATTGTAACAAAAAGCTTTCTCAAATATTGGGAAGAAGCCCAACTGGATGCTTCCTTTATTGCTTCTATAAATTCTTTGTCTTCATCAATTAATCCCATTGCAAAGCAAGCTTCTTTGAAGGATGGATAGAGCACTCCATTAATTCGTCTAATGTCATTGTAAGATTTTGCTCCTTTGATCTTATTGAGCAAAATTCTTAGGTAGAAGGCTTCACCTGCGGTTGGTGGCACATTATGTAATCTTCCTAAAGAGAAACCTTTCTTTCTTCTTGTCCACTTGTGATCTTGAGAATTCCAAACAAATTTTGATGGGAAATCCGCATATGTAAGTTCAGAGGCCTCTGGAAACTGATGATTAGCCTTCATCCATGCTGTGAACATTGTGTCTTTTTCTTGATGTTTATTGACAACACTATCAAGAGGATCGTCGTCTTCATACACGACCATTTGTTCATTTTCAAGATGGAAACTCAGTCTCTCAACAGGGGGTGTTCTGTAGTGGATGTCAAACATGAAAATTTTCCAAACGGCTTCACAGGCTGAAATATATCTACAATCACAATAGGTTTTGATTTCATCTATAATCTCCTGAGTCGCCGAGCTTTCTTTAGAGCTGTATAGTGCAGCTGTGACCCTATCATTTCCTTTATTGACATACTTAAATAAGTATTTGATTGACCGCGTCTGGTTGCACTACTCGACATTGATGTGTGCTTGATACTTCATCAACAGATGTGGATTATATGGAACCACAAATCTGTTATTCAATTTGACTCCATTTTTGAGGATATTCCTTCCATTGTTCCGTCTTCTATAAATTGGAAATCCATCTTCATCTACTTTGGTTTTCTCAACAAAGCTTTTTGGGTAGTGTTTGGTGCATCTCCCATCACTCATGCAAGGCGACTTATTGTTAGCAAAACCACATGGTCCATGCAGCATGAAATTCTCCACATGCTTGTACAATGTTGGATTTACATGTTTGTTAGGAATTTCAGCAGATATAATACGGTCAATGTCCTCAGCAGTTGGATATTTATCTTCTGGATAGAGGAATAGAAGAATATGCGCAAGGGGGAGGCCACGTTTTTGGAATTCCACCGTATAGAAAACTGTCAATTGAAGATTGTAAGTGTTAGATGGAAGTCTTCAAAATGCTCATAGGCTAATGACAATATTACCAATGTAAATGATAGAAAACTATAAAGAAATGAGATTATAATGTACCTGCTCTAACTCGACCAAATAATCCATTCTTCAACTCTTTCATTAAATGGTTCAACTTCATCTTGAATACCCTTGAAATAATATCAGGTCTATCCTCAGGTCGAAGGCCTTTACTTTGCACAAACCGCAGAATCTCAGGCCAATTTGGGTTACAGGTGAAAGTGATAAACAGATCAGGACATCCAGCCCACTTGCAAATTGTCATGGCATCTAAGAAATTCTGACCTGTGTACCTACTGCCACCGGTGAAGCTAGACGGAAGAATGATCCTTTTACCGAGTGATGATGCTATTCTATCACCTTGAAGAAGGGCATCAGTTAGACAACTATAAAGCTCACATCGAAGTTGCTTTTGATTTAGACGGATAAACAAAAGACGTTGCGCTTCTATCATGGTATATCCATCGACGATAAATTGTTGCAATAATCGTCGACAATATATGAGAATGCACGGGTCATCATCACGATCTTGTAGTAGATAAGCAAAAAATTCTCTCAGTGTAACTCTTGATCTCTTAGTTAGTTGTCCTACATGTGGGATATCTTCCTTATAGCCATCTTCACCATATATGAAAATCAAAGGGTAGTGCAATGCCAGGTACGATGGGTGTAGTTCTGAGATACGTTGCAACTTGCCATCTTGTGTCTGCACAACTATGTCTCTATGGTGATAATTCATGTCAATATCACCGACAATTAAAGCCGCTACTTCAGAAGCAGTTGGAAGATTATAGGTACGTCCATCTTGCTTTCGCTTGTGAATGAGTTTGATTCTTATTTCCTCATTGTTGGTATCCTTAAACATCTGACTGACCATTCTGAAAGCTTGAGCATATGGATTAAATTGGTCAATCGTGTCCTTCAACTTCATTACAATCTCTCTATCCAATTGGCTATTGTTTTGTGATGAGGAGCTGCATTAGATATGTACAATAAATCAGGAAACAGTTGGTCCTTATTTTTCGCTAATTAATTGGTTAAATGGAAGGAAATGAAGAGCACATACCTCACAGATGAGAGACGATTTTTGATTTCATTTTCAGTGTCATATATGTAAAGTTGCGCAAACTTTGGCGGTTGTCCTTCATTTGGAAGTAAGCTACCCAAACGGTGGTAGTTCTCACCGTATAGCCGAAATGTATAAGGCCCCCTTGTATCAATGACAGTCTTATCAATTCTTCCTCCCATTGACGTGAAAGAAAACATTGTATTATAAGCCCTGATGTTATCAAGGAAATGTTTTCGTTTTGGATTGGAGTTGTTGAAGAATAAATCTTTGATATATGCTGGGGGTTGATTGAACTTTGGCAGAGAAGTTTTGCCACAGCCACAACACAAATAGAATTTTGGTGATACTGAATTTCTTTGCTTCCTAATACGTTCATCTTCCCAGAGCTTAGCACCACAAAATGAGCATATGCATGTAGGATCTCCAATATCATGGTAAGCTATGAGAATATCAAAAACATATCTATTAAATTCCATTATGAGAATCAAATGGTATATATAGAACATGAATTGTTGTAATACGTGAAGGGTGTGGAGATGGTTTTACCTATGTCAATGAAGACTTCATCCTCTTCATCAAGGTCTTGTGAAACTTGGTTGGTGGCATTTTCAGTATTTTCAACAGAATCTTTAAAAGAAACCTATCCGTCAGTACATGAGTACACACTAACTTGGTGTTCAATAAATATGTGGCATAAAAATACCTCTATAGACATGAGATTGACTGCACACAGTTTGAGTATCCACATCAAATATGGTTGCAGAGTTTGGTACTGCCAATAAACAAAGTACGATGAATAATGATGATTGAAGGGAAAGAAAATAATCTTTAAAATCTGCTAACACCATTACTGCACATCTGTAACCACATCATTATGGATTGGGGGCTTTTTATGGTTCAAAGCTATTCCCACCGAGATGGATGTACCTTTTGTTCGTTGACATCTTTTTTCAGAAAGGATCATCTTCCTTTTTTGTCTTGCATATGCTCTTTGTACTATATCCGCTTGGACTCCTGCATTTGTAAATTGGTTTTAGAAAATAGTGTATTGGAATGAGAAAGATTCAAATACAATAGACATAGTAATAGGTTGAACTTGGAACCTATATTTATATTGATCGGCACTTGAGTCAGATTAATCTGTGAAGTGTTCAACTGTGATATTGGGGTCATCAAAGATGAATTACTTGGTGATTGGTCCATCGGGTTGGATGGCGTGATATTTTCTTTACCACCGAATGACAGGAGTTTGGCATGAATGTTAGCTTCACTACATTTATCTGTTTGCAGCGAGACATGGTTGGAACGAAAATGAGGAATACATCATTAGAGCAGAAAATTTATCAAGGAAAAAATGAGACAACTGAAAGCAAAAGAAATCAGATTTACAGAAGGAAATATAAATGTCAGTTATTTCCGAAGGAACTACCTGTTGTTTGTTTTTTATATGCAGAAGACATGTTTAGGAATCCAAGGGATATATTTGACAGTGGAGTCCGAATATCTGAATTTGCAGGAGCATAAGATGAACTTGGACTACACTCGACATTAGATGGAATGAAAGCTGTTGTTGGAGAAGGAGAGGATAATTAGTGACAACCAAATCACATAACAATAATTAATAAATACGTCAGTATGTAGAGCAAAAGGATAAGTACAAAAGCAGTACATTTAACTGTATGTGATGGGGAAAAGTCCATGACAGTAGATGATGAGTGGTAAGCAGGAATTGAGGATGGATTAGGCGTGTACAGAGTCTGGTGAGGACTGGAGTCTGTATTTGCATGATAATACTTTAATATTAATTTTGATGACCAATATAAATGATATAAGCAAAGAAATCAGATTTACAGAAGGAAATATAAATGTCAGTTATTTCCGAAGGAACTACCTGTTGTTTGTTTTTTATATGCAGAAGACATGTTTAGGAATCCAAGGGATATATTTGACAGTGGAGTCCTAATATCTGAATTTGCAGGAGCATAAGATGAACTTGGACTACACTCGACATTAGATGGAATGAAAGCTGTTGTTGGAGAAGGAGAGGATAATTAGTGACAACCAAATCACATAACAATAATTAATAAATACGTCAGTATGTAGAGAAAAGGGGAAGTACAAAAGCAGTACATTTAACTGTATGTGATGGGGAAAAATCCATGACAGTAGATGATGACTGGTAAGCAGGAATTGAGGATGGATTAGGCGTGTACAGAGTCTGGTGAGGACTGGAGTCTGTATTTGCATGATAAAACTTTAATATTAATTTTGATGACCAATATAAATTATATAAGCAAAGAAATCATAGATATTAGTACCGTTGTTTTGCCATTGTCGCTTCTGAACTTGGATCATCCGCCTTTTGTATCTTGCTTCTTTTTGGATTAAGGACTTGATTGGTAATGTGTTATGATTTCTTTGGTCTTTTTGGTGTTCCATGACTCGAGGTAGTGAGGGTAAATAATGCCAATGACTACCTCATACACTAAAGACTACATTATTACATGACGACAACATTGACAGACATAGTTTTGTGATGAGGAGTCAATAACTAATATGACATCTAAACAACCTAAATTGAGTCGCCCTACATAAATGGATTGGCTCTCCTATACGCGAGAATACTATTTACATAACTATTGTAAATGCCAGAGAATATAACTATAAAAAATATTAGTACCGAAAGCAATAAGAAGCAAAAAGCAATAAAAAGTAAAGTGGATCAGTAGATGGGAAACCTTTTGCTGAATACCTTTGGTGGTGCTTCAGGTGCTGCAGAAGTTGATCTGAGAATGAGTGGAACAAAAGCAATGAGAAAACTCTATTTGGACAATAGAGAAAAAATAATTAATTTCTATAGGGTTTAGTTCAAACACAACAATGCCCAGAGGGGAAACAAACTGTACACAAATCTCAGTTTTTCAATTCAATTAGTAACTTCCAGTAGTAAGAAAAGCTAATAGATTAATAAAAATCAAGGACTAAATTATAAATTTCCCCCTACTGTGACAATTTGTAGCTTCAACTGCCTGAAACAGATATAAATGATCAAGAATTCTAACTGAAACCAATATAAATTAAAATCAGGGACTAAATTATAAATTTGACACGTTTGCCATTTAAGGTTTCAATTAAAATAAGGGACTAAATGAAATAAACACTCTCAAGTTTAGTTCAAACACAACAATTGACAAAAGGACTAAATTGTATATTGTCAAATAACATATTACTAAAATCTTACAAATTAATCTACTTTCAACAACCAACTAACATACTACTTTCAAGAATCAACTAACAAACTACTTTCATGAATCAATCAAACATGGATGAAGAAATTGAAGGGTACCAACAGCTTGACGAAAGGACTAAATTGTATTGTCAAATATAACACATTACCAAAACAGCCCAGAAAAAAGTAATCTAACAGTCCAAAATAACTCATAAAATTGCAGAACAGTCCATGAAATTGCAAACACGGTCTAAAGCAGTCCAAAAATGCAAAAAATTCTAGAAAGTTTTAATTCAGTCCAAAATAGTCCAGAAAATTGCAAAACAGCCCAGAAAAAAGTAATCTAACAGTCCAAAATAACTCATAAAATTGCAGAACAATCCATGAAATTGCAGACAGGGTCTAAAACAGTCCAAAAAATCTATATAATAGAGAAAAATAATAGAGAAAAAATGCAGAAAAATAAATGGGTATGAGCCAAAAAGAGAAGGTGCCGAAAATGAAATAACACATAGATAGGGTTTTGATGAACAGTACACGCAGCCTCAATGTGGCGATTTAACCCATTTAAATAACAGAGCATGGCGAGGAGAAATGTAATGAAGGAATGGCGTAGCGAGTTCAAACCGGAGTGCGAGTTCATGTACAGCAGAATAATCGAAAGAAATTTGCGAAATAATCGAAAGGAGTAGCGAGTTCAAACCGGAGTGACGACGACGAGCTGACGGAGATGCGCAGTAGAGAAACAGTGGAAATGGCGCAGTGATTACGGTGGGAGAAGTAAGAGACGAAGCGCAGGAGGAAAATGGTAAAGCTGCGATTTTTTTTCTCGGCTGCGAAATGGTGAGGAAGACAAATTTTTTTTTTCTGGGCTGCGAAAACGTGACTAAGAGAGGAAGTATGGTTGAAGAGGAAGATAGTTTGGCAAAATGAGATGGATGATCGACACGTGGATGGCTGAATTGATTTTGAAAGGGGGAAAAGTTAAATTGTTTGGCGCCGGATGATTTTGTTGAGAAAGTTGATTTTGTTGAAAAAAATAACAGGTGGCAGAAGGGGATGCATTGTGTATGGAAGGAACAGTGCAAACACAATTGATAATGGAGTGCCACGTGGAACAAATGGTTCCTGCTTTATTGGATTATATAGATACATGGCAACTGTTACATCAAATCCCAAACATATTATTTTGTCTCCATTTTTGGCCTTAATCAAAAGTTAGATTTATAATTTCTTATATCATTATTATCAAATTTTCAAGAAAAAAATAATATGAGAAAAGTAGACAATATTAGATTTTAGGATAAATTACACTTTGGTACCCTGTAGTTTATAAAAAAATTTAGCATATTGATTCACTTTGTAATAGTAGTTTTCTATACTACAATTTTTAAATTTTACAACTTTGGTTATAATTCAGACTCTCAAACATTAATAAGATCTCTGTGTTGTAAAATATATAAAATAAGAATACTCAAAATATATAAAATAAGAATACTCAAAGTAGAGAAAAAAGTAGGAGGGGAGATGGATTATATTATTCAAGTAATCTCCAACTTTTACATCAACTCCTAAAGCCTCTATTTATTGTCTAAAGGATGTGAAAGGAGGGAATGTACCTAATTCAATATACACTGTTGCTATGAGTAGGCAGACCCTTCCATATGTAACAATGACCCTCTGAAAAAATGTTAAAAAAAATTGTTTTCATGATGACAATTTTAAAACAAGGCTTTGGTTTCCACTAGCATTTCAAACAATGATATAAAAGCCTTTTAAAAGAAGAAGGAGCCCAAAGGAAATCTTTTTCCAAAATAAGAACGTCATTTCAAATTCGAATGGTTGCTTTGACTAGTGGCAAAAGTATGACACCATAGGTGGTCAATCTAGGGGAAAACAATATGGTCCAAGATGTTAATTTTTAAATTATGATTGTTGAACTACAATAAAAATGAACAAGATTTTTGCGCACACTGTTTTCACTAGCTTTCTCTCATTTTCCATATAATCAACTTCCCTTCTTTTCTTACTTCTTAGGGATTAGAATTCCTAAGACTCTTGTCACATGTGATGACCTTAACTCATGGTTTGTCTAAGCAATGTAATACTTTGCATGTGCATGACAATGAACTTCTAAGTATTCCACTTCACCAAAAAAAAAAAAAAAAAAAAAACCCAAAGAAAAAAGCTTTACGAATAGCCCGTTGAAAAAGGACATGCGCCAATTACAAAGACGATCAAACAAGTTAAATTGTACCAATGATGCAAGACATTTTTGTTATCCCTAATATCATGAAGATTTTCCTTAGTTACCCCTTTTGAACCAGGAGTGAGTTTTCTTACATTAAAAAAATGTTTTATTGGGGACGGGTAAATTTTCAACATTTTTATGCTAGAATTTCAAATGACAAGAGAAGATCAATTTTTCTTCATTCATCCCATACAGTGTTTTACCATTGTTAAACCCTTTAACCCAATCAAAGTTTCTATTCAAAAATACCAACAAAAATTCACCCTTTGGGATAACGAGAATTTATATGTAAAAATAGCTCATGATACAAAAATTTGCTCTTAAAAAAGAAACAAAGATTAGCTTTCGCCTAGACCGTTACACGAATAGGCGAAGCAAATAAAAAGAGACAAAGATTAGTCTTCGCCTAGACCGTTACACGAATAGGCGGTTTAGACAAGAGAAATACAACGAATGCCAAAGGCAATACAAAAAAGAAAAAGAAAAAGAAGTGAGCAAAAATGTCGAAGAAGAAACCTCTCGAAAATCAAAGCTTCAAAGCAAAGTCATAAGCAACAAGATTTTTCAAAAACAAAAATCCTCATTATAATCCAACATTCATGTTTGGTCCTTCTTATCATTTTCTTTCAAAACGCAGCAAATTTACCCATCAAGCCATAATACAACCCTAAAGGATCTTCTCTTATCAAGTGAACTCTAGTATAAACTTGATTGAAAATAGGAAAAGAAGAACAAGTGGAAGCAGAAGTAGGGAATGATACAATACTTTTGAGCCTACAGTCTTATCTTTTTAAATGAACTTTATCACCTTCAGCCATGTTACAAGCTTAAAAAGTCCTTGTTGAGGTACAATAATCTTGAGCTATAAACTGGGGCAAAACCCAATGATGTCAAAAGTCTTTGTTGGGCCGTGTTCTTTCAAGAATTTTAAACATTCCACCAAAAATTACCCACTACTTTTCACTCACCCAATTTAGAGGCAACCACATGTTCCTCTAACACTACCATTATCCATCCATCACAACCATATATACTTATGAAGCTTATCATGCATATACTTAGTAGTGCACCATGTTTAGTTGAATAAAAAATCATCGCCAAAACATTTTCCATATCTTATACAAAAAAGAAAAGTACAAAAATCATCATTTACCAGTTTTCAAAGATTTGTTCATATAATGAATCTCCTCCTTTTAACACCTGTACACACTATGCGCTTAAATTCTTTTCATCTTATCCAAGTAGAAAGATTACCATTAATTCAACAATCAAGTTTTGTGAAAAATTGTTTTTTAAACTAAAAAAAACTATCTTGGGACAAATCTAATCCTTGCCATCCTAATATTGCCCATGGAGAGAGGCCACACCTCCCCTCATAACCAAAGATAGGAGCAATATCAACAGTATTCAAACAATTATGTCATGCAATTCAGGGTAACTTCCCGATTGCATTCTTCCAAATCCTTCCCCTTTAAAAGCCTCATTCTGTGAGCACCCTTTTCAAGCCTCATTCTGTGAGCACCTTTGAAGCCTCATTCTATGAGCATCCTTTAAAAGCCTCATTCTGTGAGCACTATTTGAAGCCTCATTCTGTGAGCTTCCTTTAAAAGCCTCATTATGTGAGCATCCCTTAAAAGCCTCATTCTGTTAGCACCCTTTGAAGCCTCATTTTGTGAGCATCCTTTTAAAGCCTCATTCTGTGAGCACCCTTTAAAAGCCTCATACTGTGAGCACCCCTTTCAACCCTCATTCTGTAAGCACCCTTTGAAGCCACATTTTGTGAGCATCCTTTAAAAGCCTCATTCTGTGAGCATCCCTTAAAAGTCTCATTCTGTGAGCATCCCTTAGATGCCTTATATATATATATATTTGGTGTATGATTTTGAGCATATTTCTTCCTAATGTTTAGGAGATTACCATCTTATCTTGAGACTAACAATTTTAGGTGAAGATATTCATAAAATATTTTTAGAGTTCATAACTCAAAATATTGTAAAATCAAGTTTAGACTTTTAAGTTAACTTTTAATCAAAATCATCACTAAAATGAGATTATTTGTTTGCCTCTTTAATCTCTAAAAAATAACAATTTTGTTTAGGATCAAATCCTAATATGAATAATTATGTTCTCATAAGAGAATATTTCCCTAGAAAATATTAAATCATGCAGGTACACTTGGAATCAACATGCGCTTCCATACTTTTGGGTGTTTCTTATAATTATTATTTAAATGCCCTAACCCTCTCTTTCAGCAATAAGACGAGGATTCCAGGCAAGTTCTCTAACCAACTTCCAAATTACCAATTTAATTTCGAACTACCTGGACTTTGATCCCTAATTAGGGTACGTAGGCCTTGGGTTCCAAAACCTGTATCAAGTCTATTTTTCCATCTTTTTTTTCTTTTTCCTTTATTAAATTGCTTGAATATCTTATTGTGATATTTTTCATGATTTGATTGTGATTGCAATTTAATATTATTTGTTCATCAATGTTGGGCTCGATGATGTTTTGTTGTGTGCTTTATGATAATTAAATATAAATATTTAGGCCATTATTTTTAATTATTTTGGGGTAACCTTATAATTATAAGGGATTTCTAGGGTGTCTGACACCTTCCGTAGGAAATTAAATGTGCTCCCGAATCCATCTTTGGTTCAAGACCAATTTTCTAAAATTGCCTTTTTTTACCATTTTTCTCAAGTTTTTACCAAAATTATTTTTCCAACTTTTTCTTATAAAATTTGGTGGCGACTCTTCTTTTTACTTCATAATCAACATTCTCCGCAATGTCGGACGTGACACAAATTAATGATTTTTTTTGTCAACTTTACTTAAATTTTTAATTTAGTTCCTATTTTTCTATTTTTTTTAAATTAATCCCTATACTTTGTAAAATCTTTAACTTTAATTGAATAAAATTCATATTTTTATATTATTATTATTTTATATTTCTATAATTTTTATTGAATATCTATACATAGTATATAACATATTAGTTAAATATTTTATGTATAGATATGATATAATATAATAACTATTTTTCTTAAAATAAAATTTGACCACCCTAAAAGATTTTTCCTGCCTCTATCCTTAGTTATAATCCTTTAGATGCATGTATGCTAGCTGAGGACCATAATTTGCACCAAATCCTCAGCAATTAATGTCTTCATAATTAGTTGTTGTAGAATTTGAATATAATATCTCATAAATTCTCCTAATTTAATGCAATCATGTCTTAATAAAGTTGATATTTTATATAGTGTACTTATGGACCTATGTGTATATATATTCAACCATGCTCACAAATCTTGGCACATACCATTTTTCAATGGAAAAAGAAAACTCAATAGCCTTCATTACTCTCTCTCTCTCATTTTTCTGTCATCCCTAGTAATTCTCATACTATGTGACGCCGCTGAAGATGCCAATGATAAAAAAAACTTACATAATCTACATGGGATCACTTCCTAAGGTATCTTCTTCTTCTTACTCTCCAACCTCACACCACCTTAGTATTCTTCAACAAGTTATTAATGGTAGTGATAATAAAGTTGACGCAAAAAGTTCATTGGTTCGAAGTTACAAGAGAAGCTTCAATGGATTTGCTGCAAAACTAACCAGTGGCCAAAGGGACAAGATTGCTCAAATGGAAGGTGTGGTCTCTGTTTTTGAAAGCAAAACACTTCGAACTATGACGACAAGATCATGGGACTTCTAGGGATTTCCTGAGAATATTATTACTGGTAAAGCAGCAGCAACAAACCAAAACACATCAGCTGAAAGTGAGGTTATTGTTGGAATGATTGACACTGGAATTTGGCCCTGTCCCTAAGAAATGGAGAGGGACTTGTGATGGCGGGAAAAATTTCACATGCAATAAAAAACTCATAGGAGCCAGATTCGATGTTGCGGGTCTTGATTCAGCTAGAGACGTAGTAGGCCATGGAACTCACACGGCCTCAATAGCAGCTGGGAACATAGTTAATAATGCAAGCTTTTATGGAATAGCACAAGGTACATACGCTCCGAATTAATTAGTTGTACGTATTAGAGGAAATAATAATAATTTAGTATGTATTGGTCAATAGAATATATCATGAATTTTTTCCACTATTGATTTTTAAAATTTTCAATTTGTTCTACTCTTTATCCATATCACAATTTAGTATGATTTATGTGGTTATCTTTGAGTTGAATAATTGATTTAAACGATTTCTCTATTGCATGTGTAATAATAAGTGAATTGACAAACAAAAGAAAATATTAGTGTCATAATTTCATTCTTAAATAATATGAAGAGAGATCATATTTACTTTTGTGGTGATGAGACAAGGGAAATATTTTTTTCCCAACTCAATTATTGAATCATGTATAAAAAAGAAATCATTCAAACTTGTTGTCCAATTCGACAGAATTATAACAAGAATTAGTGATGGAACAATTTAAAAACATTAAGGATCCAAACAAAATGAAAAATATTTTAGAGGCCCAAACGAAATTCATTTTATACTTCATGGACCAATATAAAGTTGTGATGCTTATTATTATATAATATCTTTTTTGCTTAAGTAATTTGATAAATATCAAGGCTGAGAATAAGATTTCTGAGTTGGTAAATAATAGGTAGTGCAAGAGGAGGGGCTCCATCAGCCAGAATAGCTATGTATGTTGCTTGCGGAGGACATTGCAGTGACATGGATGTGTTGGCCGCTTTTGATGATGCCATATCGATGGCGTCACCATTATTTCAGCGTCTATAGGATATGCAGCGGCACATGGCTTCCTAGATGACTCCATTGCCATTGGTTCTTTCCATGCCATGGATAGAGGAATCATGACCGTCCAATCTGCTGGCAATACGGGCCAACCAGAAACTGTCAAGTGTGGCACCATGGGTCCTAACTGTAGCAAGTAGCACAAACCGTAAGATCATCGAAAAATTAGTCCTTGGGAATGGACACACAATCGTTGGCCATTCTAACAATTCATTTGCTTCAAATGGGTCCAAATTACCTTTGACAATGCCACATGGTAATTCTAAGGATCCTTTTGCTCCTTCTGCTCGTGGTTGCTATGATATGGATGCCAACTTTGTGAAAGGAAAGATTCTTTTGTGTCTGGGTGTACCGTCTGATACTGTTGTTTAGTCACAAGGCATAGCTGGCATCATCGTAGATAAAGGATTTGCATTTCATCAAGACGATTTTTCAACTGTTGTGTCGCTACCTTCATTGGATGTTTCTACAAATGATTATGGTACAATTCTTTCCTATATAAATTCAACCCAAGACCCAAAAGCTGAAATTCTGAGAAGTGAGTCCATTGAAGACCCAACTGCACCTACAGTTGTTAGTTTCTCTTCACGTGGGCCAAATGACATAGTTCCAGAAATAATAAAACCAGATATAAGTGCCCCAAGAGTGGATATTTTGGCTGCATATTCGCTGATTGCATCCCCTTCAGAGTCTATGATAGATAAAAGATCTGTGAATGTCAATATATTATCTGGGACATCCATGGCACTACAAAAAATTCGGCATTTACCGACGGTTAGATGCCTACGGTTATGAGAAGGGTCGCTAGAGACACGGTATTCACTATTTTGCACACGGTTAGAGCAAGGGTCGGCATATGGAATTGAAGCGTCGCTGAGCAATTTTTCGAGCGCCAATCTTCACTCCCAATTTCATTATTCCCTCCCTCTCAATTTCATTCTAGCGCCATCTTCACTCCCACAGCCTAAACCAAAATCGATTCTGAAAAACAATCGATTCAATCCCTCCCACAGCCATCTTCAGTTGTCACCTATCGATTCAATCCCTCCCACAGCCATCTTCACTCGTCTAGAGGAAGAAGACGAAGCTTCAATCCCTCCCTGTAAGGAAGAAGACGAAGCCGATTCTGAAATTCGACTTACTCTCTCCCACTCGCACCTCCATCCAAAATCCCTAAATCGACCAAAAATTCGTTGCCGTCAGGTGCCGTCAGCCGATTCTTCCCTTCCACCGCCTCCACTATCCACACCGCTCTTCTCGACGAT